>OZ034804.1:8985599-9145599 GCA_964028335.1 Altica lythri
TGGCCTTTCTGATATGTCCTGGTCTAAAATGTACGCTTTACAGGTTGGATGACAAGTTTTGAAAGCAACTATAAAAGAATGTGTATTGTTTCATAAAATTAGTAATTTTATACCATTTCTGTAATGATTTTCCGGAAGCAATGCAAAATATTGTTCCACGGCTGCAATAGCTTCTTCATTTAACGACAAACGCTTTTCACGTTTCAAGTTTCTAAAAAAGTAATAGTCGATGGGAGCGAAATCTGGTGAGTACGGTGGGTGTTCAAGAAAATCGTACTTTAATTCGTTTTATTTAGCCATCGTCAACAAACTTGTGTGGACACATGCCTTGTCTTGATAAAAATGTTTTCTTTTGTAACCGGGTCTTTTTTACGATTTTTTTTTATCCAACTGGTTCAAAATGTTGCAATAATGTTCAGAGTAAAATGTTTTAGCTTTTTCAAGATAATCAATCAATAAAACCCATTTGCATCCCAAAAAACTGATTTTATAAACTTTTTTGCTGATAGTTCTGACTTGTTTTGGAAACATTAATATTTTTTTAAAATCCGTCATTCAAAGTTATTTTTGTAATTATGATGCAAAACATTAACTTTATAAATGCTTATTTTAAAGAAATATTTTTTGTCTTTTTTATATAATGTTAGCACTACTTCATAAAATTCTGCTGTTTTAATATATAAGTTAAACTTTATTTGTTTATATATACAGGGTGGCTGAGATTAAGTGTTACCAAATGAAAACGCTGTATCTTTTTTAATTTTAATTCTGTTTTATTTAAATTTTTTTAAATTACATTTAATGAAAAACATGTTATGGCTCGATATGACCTCCTTTGGCTCTGATTATTTGATTCAGTTTTTCATAAAAAGCATTGCATGGTGATCGAACGTAGGCTTGCGAAATTTTATATTATTATCAAACAAGAGCTGACTTCAATGCATCAACACTTTTGTATTTTTTAGTAGACACCTTACTCTCCAAAATAGACCATATGGAGAAATCAATGGGATTCAAGTCCGCTGAATATGGTGGCCATTCTTTTGGCGAAATCAGCCACGGAACGCAATTTTGTAAAAATTGCTGTGTCGCTTGAGCTTTGGGTGACGATGCCGAATCCTATTGGAATGTCCAACGGTTCGTACTAAAGTGTTTACGTGCCCAAGGTAGCAAAGCATCGTTAAGGATTTTTTGGCGGTACACCTCTTGGTTTACCTTGACTCCCTGTTTAATGAAAACCAGAGGAGTGCATCTATCCGCAGTCACTGCAGCCCAAACCATAACAGAAGCTGGTGATTGCATGCGCATGGCAAATTACTGTTGGACTTGTGCTCTAACCAAACACCATCATTTTGTTTATTCACATACTGTTAAATAGTGAAATTTTTTTATCCGAAAAGACAATTTCTGGAATCTCATCACGTTCGGCCAAGGCCTTTTTCTGTGCTGCTAATTGATTGGCACTTTGTCGACGATTTCGTTTAATTCGTTTCTTTACCTTTCGAATCATTTCGAACATTTTGATGTTGCTGTCTTTTTAGGACCGCCTTTGTTGCGTTTAGCAATGCTACCAGTTTCGTTGTATTAAGTTATGGTTCGATACACAAACCTTTTATTCACATTCAAATACTGGAGCTGACGAACTATTGCTGTTTGTGAATTTCCAGCCAAATTCAGTGCAATTACACTATTACGTTTGAATTCCAGTACGATTTTTTTATGAAGAAATTAATTTAGAACAATTATTTTTTGACCACATGTAAACAAGTAACAGAACATCAATCTGTCAAAAAATTGATCTACGAAATTGACAACTACACAAATGATAGTAGAGTGAAGTTAGTAACGTTTACTCTTGGCCACCCGTATTTATCAATTAAAAACTCACTGTCTTCGAATGTTACAAATCGGGTTATTATTTACCTAGTCGTTAAGAAGTTTTAAATGTAAAAAAATAAGTAAAAAAAGATTTGAGTGAAGCAATGGAGGAAAAAAACAAATTATATAAATTATGAGGTTGTAAAGTTTAATTTAATTTTAACTAATGCTGCGAATCATGTTCCTGAAGTGTCAAATTTTTTTGGTGATAAAAATAATATTCTTTCTTTTTTAGAAATAATATAAAGCGCTGGTCAATAATAATAATAAATAATGATTTAAGTAAAAATAATAAAATTATTGTTAAATGACAGCTATGAGGAAAAAGTATTCATCAATAATAAGAAATATTTTTTTTATGACTTATCGGAAGATGAGACAATTTCAGAGAAAATGTGTCCTGTTTCTGTTCGTCCAAAGTCCAAAAACTGACTACTACTACTACACGACGTTTACACTTTCATTACTGAAAGTAATATATCGTTCGTGATTTTAGTTAAATCTTCAGTCAGCGATTATGCCTTAAGCTCGCTGACGGATAACATATACCTTGTACTGACGAGACCCAATGGGTCGAAACCGGTCTACAAGTTATGTTGTCCCTTCTAACTGCAAACTAAAATGGTTGGTTTAAATTATCTGTTAAATATGCCAACCCCATTTGACTTTGAAGTGTAATTCAATATACGTCAAGGCACATAGCCAGGGAAGTAGTTGTTTCTTCTTAGTTAAATGGTCAATGTTTTTGAAAATATTTTTCAAAACTAGTAAAGCGATAGAATAACTAATATTCTGCATTTTGCAACATTTGTTCATTAAATCCTTTTAAACCTTAAAATTAAAAATATTTCAATTAAAGGTAGGGGGGGGGGAGAATTGGAATATTGACTACGAAATTCCCTGAATTTCATTAGCCTAACCACTTATTGATAATATATCTGAATCTGTTATGGAATATTTTTTAATTATTAAATTCCTGTTAGATCACATTTCTTTATTTATTATTTACATATATGTATGTTGTTAGTAGTTTAATTTATAATTTAATTATTTTGCAATTAAAGTTATTCACAGATAAAATTAAATAACTTTGCATCCAGTTTTACAGCATGATTCCTATTGTTATACAAATACCCTTTGGCATCCTGACTGAGAATAAAATGTTCTAGGCAGACGAGTTTTTAGTACAAGGAAGCCAAAAACTTTTCGAATACCTACTTCTTGGAACTGTCGGAGACTACAAAGAAAAAAAGACTCGAGAGGCCGTAATTACTAAGAAAGGACGATTCCAGATTTTTGGACAGGAAGATTTTGTTTAGATAAATTAGTGTTATAATTTAGTGGTATAAATATATTAATTAAGTGTTGTGCTTAGTTTTATTTGTAACGCTTTACGAATGTTATAACAGCGTTATTCCTATTTTTAACGCTTTCGGTTACAACTACAACTGCTAAAAAACATTTCAAAAAAACATTATCACAGGACTGTGATAAGAATGGCTGTTAAACTGTTCAGTATTATAAACAAAGCCAATGTAAGAAGTTTCAGAAACCTGTTAAAATTTTACCGTTTAGGTTATCCAATCTAAACCAAAATGATGACATGAGGATTCTATATATCAAATTTCATGACCCGGTCATCTTACGTTTAAGAGTTTTTTTTGTAAAATATTATTTACATGATAAAAAATAGGTTTATTATCTGACATTTTTCTTCTTTAATTCGTATATTGAATTACACTTCAAAGTCAAATGGGGTTGGCATATTTAACAGATAATTTAAACCAACCATTTTAGTTTGCAGTTAGAAGGGACAACATAACTTGTAGACCGGTTTCGACCCATTGGGTCTCGTCAGTACAAGGTATATGTTATCCGTCAGCGAGCTTAAGGCATAATCGCTGACTGAAGATTTAACTAAAATCACGAACGATATATTACTTTCAGTAATGAAAGTGTAAACGTCGTGTAGTAGTAGTAGTCAGTTTTTGGACTTTGGACGAACAGAAACAGGACACATTTTCTCTGAAATTGTCTCATCTTCCGATAAGTCATAAAAAAAATATTTCTTATTATTGATGAATACTTTTTCCTCATAGCTGTCATTTAACAATAATTTTATTATTTTTACTTAAATCATTATTTATTATTATTATTGACCAGCGCTTTATATTATTTCTAAAAAAGAAAGAATATTATTTTTATCACCAAAAAAATTTGACACTTCAGGAACATGATTCGCAGCATTAGTTAAAATTAAATTAAACTTTACAACCTCATAATTTATATAATTTGTTTTTTTCCTCCATTGCTTCACTCAAATCTTTTTTTACTTATTTTTTTACATTTAAAACTTCTTAACGACTAGGTAAATAATAACCCGATTTGTAACATTCGAAGACAGTGAGTTTTTAATTGATAAATACGGGTGGCCAAGAGTAAACGTTACTAACTTCACTCTACTATCATTTGTGTAGTTGTCAATTTCGTAGATCAATTTTTTGACAGATTGATGTTCTGTTACTTGTTTACATGTGGTCAAAAAATAATTGTTCTAAATTAATTTCTTCATAAAAAAATCGTACTGGAATTCAAACGTAATAGTGTAATTGCACTGAATTTGGCTGGAAATTCACAAACAGCAATAGTTCGTCAGCTCCAGTATTTGAATGTGAATAAAAGGTTTGTGTATCGAACCATAACTTAATACAACGAAACTGGTAGCATTGCTAAACGCAACAAAGGCGGTCCTAAAAAGACAGCAACATCAAAATGTTCGAAATGATTCGAAAGGTAAAGAAACGAATTAAACGAAATCGTCGACAAAGTGCCAATCAATTAGCAGCACAGAAAAAGGCCTTGGCCGAACGTGATGAGATTCCAGAAATTGTCTTTTCGGATAAAAAAAATTTCACTATTTAACAGTATGTGAATAAACAAAATGATGGTGTTTGGTTAGAGCACAAGTCCAACAGTAATTTGCCATGCGCATGCAATCACCAGCTTCTGTTATGGTTTGGGCTGCAGTGACTGCGGATAGATGCACTCCTCTGGTTTTCATTAAACAGGGAGTCAAGGTAAACCAAGAGGTGTACCGCCAAAAAATCCTTAACGATGCTTTGCTACCTTGGGCACGTAAACACTTTAGTACGAACCGTTGGACATTCCAATAGGATTCGGCATCGTCACCCAAAGCTCAAGCGACACAGCAATTTTTACAAAATTGCGTTCCGTGGCTGATTTCGCCAAAAGAATGGCCACCATATTCAGCGGACTTGAATCCCATTGATTTCTCCATATGGTCTATTTTGGAGAGTAAGGTGTCTACTAAAAAATACAAAAGTGTTGATGCATTGAAGTCAGCTCTTGTTTGATAATAATATAAAATTTCGCAAGCCTACGTTCGATCACCATGCAATGCTTTTTATGAAAAACTGAATCAAATAATCAGAGCCAAAGGAGGTCATATCGAGCCATAACATGTTTTTCATTAAATGTAATTTAAAAAAATTTAAATAAAACAGAATTAAAATTAAAAAAGATACAGCGTTTTCATTTGGTAACACTTAATCTCAGCCACCCTGTATATATAAACAAATAAAGTTTAACTTATATATTAAAACAGCAGAATTTTATGAAGTAGTGCTAACATTATATAAAAAAGACAAAAAATATTTCTTTAAAATAAGCATTTATAAAGTTAATGTTTTGCATCATAATTACAAAAATAACTTTGAATGACGGATTTTAAAAAAATATTAATGTTTCCAAAACAAGTCAGAACTATCAGCAAAAAAGTTTATAAAATCAGTTTTTTGGGATGCAAATGGGTTTTATTGATTGATTATCTTGAAAAAGCTAAAACATTTTACTCTGAACATTATTGCAACATTTTGAACCAGTTGGATAAAAAAAATCGTAAAAAAGACCCGGTTACAAAAGAAAACATTTTTATCAAGACAAGGCATGTGTCCACACAAGTTTGTTGACGATGGCTAAATAAAACGAATTAAAGTACGATTTTCTTGAACACCCACCGTACTCACCAGATTTCGCTCCCATCGACTATTACTTTTTTAGAAACTTGAAACGTGAAAAGCGTTTGTCGTTAAATGAAGAAGCTATTGCAGCCGTGGAACAATATTTTGCATTGCTTCCGGAAAATCATTACAGAAATGGTATAAAATTACTAATTTTATGAAACAATACACATTCTTTTATAGTTGCTTTCAAAACTTGTCATCCAACCTGTAAAGCGTACATTTTAGACCAGGACATATCAGAAAGGCCAGATAAATTAATCAACAAGTATGTGACGATCGAATTAGATTATTCTTCTCTTCAGAATAATATACTTTATCATGAACTAAAAGTCTTTCTAAGAATTTTATATTCTTATATACCTACTACCTATTTGAGTAACGCAATAACGCTTTAACCTTTATTTATTGCGATTTTATTAAACCGTTATACTTAAAACACAAAATATATATAAACAAATTATTAACAAAAACCATTAACAGAGTTAGAAGTTACAAGATACCTAGAGCAATAATTCAAGATCAGTAAAACATGATTTAAAAAATCTTTTCTACCCACATTTGTCACATGATTCGTATCCATAAACATTACACTTCCCAAGTACACATTTAACTTTCTCTCGAAGTAGCTAAATTCTCCCTGGAAAGTTTTCCAGAACTTTGGAGCACTTATGCGGGCCAATTTTTCTTCTGTCTAGAAAACAATTCAGACACTTTATGGAGTCGCTAACATTTCAGGCTAAGTATACACTTTCTTAGTTTTATAAAAGACCATCTCGAGGTTTCTTAATTCTCTGAGTTGCTGGTTGGCCGAAAGTTTTATTGTGTACTACGTGCATATGAAAGAATTGAACTTTTTAGTGGTAAGTAATGTTAATGTAAATACAAGAAACTCATACCGTTGGTCATAAATTTGAGAAATTCTTATCACGTTTATATTCAAAAAATCTTTATTAATTTCAGAGACAGGATCAGACGATTCAAGCAACCATAATTTTATAGTGTAAAATAATTTTTCTTTAATCAAAAGCCATAAATGTGTGAAAATAGTTATTCACTTCACTTTTATCTGATTATGACTTTCAAACAACCAATAAACAAGTTGCATGCCCTAATATGATCATGGGGTATTTCTGCTTATTCACGTACAATCGCTTTCTGGATTGAATCCATACTGGCATATTTGTTAGTCCGCACCTTACTCTCTAAAATAGACCAGAAAGACTCACTATCTTTGTCTTATAAACGCGCAATAGATAGAGATACTTTTAAGAAAAATGTCAAGCGGTACTAGCGGACTTCATAATGTTGTTCAGTGTTTTTCTTAAAAGTATCTCTTTCTATTGCGCGTTAATAAGACAAAGTTAAACATGGCAACTAGCATTGATTCGAACCCCGCATTGGTTAAACTTTCATTTACGTCACAATGACGTCACTGACAGACAATTGGACCTTGAGGTATAATTTCAATGCTTTTAAAGCCCAAATTTAGGTAAGCTTGGTAATAATTATTGTTAAGCAGTATTTGCTTGAACACTGGCTACCACACTAGGCGTCATAATTTATTTTATGTTGACTATCATTCCAGCAATTATGGATATCATTCTCCTCATACTCGTTGCCAGAGACTTTATAATACGTATCAGCCACAGATGCATACTGATATATTTAATGATTCAATAACCATCTTTAAATCTAGGATAAGATATGCGTTACTGTGATGCTTATATTCTCATTGTTTGAATTATTATTTAGATTGTTGTACTTTAGTTTTATTGTCATTGGTTACATTTGTATGCTATTTTTTATTGTTATTCTTTTAGAAATAATGGCGGATGCCATAAATAAATAAATAAATAAATAAATAAATAAATAAATAAATAAATAAATAAATAAATAAATAAATAAATAAATAAATAAATAAATAAATAAATAAATAAATAAATAAATAAATAAATAAATAAATAAATAAATAAATAAATAAATAAATAAATAAATAAATAAATAAATAAATAAATAAATAAATAAATAAATAAATAAATATTTTTGGGTTTTAGACTTATATTCTCGACAACCAGTTGTTTAGTTTTCTTTTGGCTCCAATTATAAATTTATTCATATTTACAGCGTAGAAAATTATCAGCGTTTAAGCACTAAGCTTAAAAAAATCTTGCTTAACTTTAAACTAATTGTAATGCAACAACTGTCTTAAGACAAAATGCGAGACCTGTAAACGTGCTTCTCTATTTATAGCTGCGCATCTTGCGTTGAGGCAATTCGATGACGTTCGACATCTTTCGAGAAATATCATCGTACAACGTGTCAGGAACCTAAGACTAAACCTGGATATACAATGTTGCCTAATCTAATTTTAATTTTCCGGGTTGAGTCATTAAGTATCAGGGTTTAAGAACCGCTGGTTTAGTTTTTTCTGGTATTAGCCTGTTAAATATGTTTGCGGCTTGATCTTTTACACTTGAGGAAGTTCCCTAAAAACTAATCTAATTTTAATTTTCCGGGTTGAGTCATTAAGTATGAGGGTTTGAGAACCGCTGGTTTAGTTTTTTCTGGTATTAGCCTGTTAAATATGTTTGCGGCTTGATCTTTTACACTTGAGGAAGTTCCCTAAAAACTAGATTCATCACTCCCAAATTGACTTTCCAGTTTTTTTTTTATATTTAAAAAATTAAATTTTATATACAGTGTATGCAGTAGAAAAAAATATAAAATAATGTCTATTTATGACTATTTATAAATAACTGGGGTGCTTTCGGTTCCAATATCTGTGATTCAGTTTTTAATAAAAACTAATAAATGAAATAGTTTAAAAATAAATATAGAAATTCGAAATTCGAATGATATTGCTTTGATTCTGTGAAAATGTCACAGATGTGTTTTTGTATTGTTATTTTTATGAAAGCAATAGCGATATTCTATATATAGATTAATTTGATGTTGTATTTCAATGAACGTATTTCATTAAATGAAACTATAAATTTTTATATAAAACGTTTCTCCTCTACATTGTCAATAGTAAATAATAAATATTACTGTTAAATTTGGTCAAATAATGTAATAAATTCTACCTGAAAAGTTAAAACTAGAGTTTTTAGTGTAATTAAATAAGGCTTTTAAATTTATGAATATAAATAAAATGATACAAATTCTTTTTAAATAGATTTTTACTAAATGCATTTGCTTTGAATGCGATAAATGGTTATGAAAGAAAGAAATCAAAAAATAATAAATTTGTCCTTTACTGGCCTTCATGTAGTCCTGATTTAAATATTATTAAAAGTGTAAGGCCCAAAATGAAGCAAGAGTTATAAAAGGATCCACAACGAAACATTTCCGATTTGCAAGTTAAATTGAAAAATATGTCAGATTCTTTTAACTCTAGAATACGGGACCGTTTTTGCCAAACGTAAATACGTGACTATCGTTAATTTAACTACTCCATAGAAATAGGCCCACATTATATATATTATATAGAAAAAATAATGAGATCCTTAGTATAAAAAAAACATAAAATTATGAAACGAACATATTTTTAGCAACCTAGGACCTAGGGTACAAATATCTCCACGGTGTTATCCGCAAATTTGCTTCTTACACTCCTTGCAATAATTGGTGGTCATGCGCCTTTTTTTGCGCAAGTCTTCCTCTTCATTTCTTGAGTCATATTTGCATCACCTTCTTTAGTTCTATTAAGGATTTCAGCTATGTCTTGGCGAATATTTCGACGAAGGCTTACAGTCTCGTATCTGTTTAGCACCCATGGTTTTGCAGAACAAAGGGATAAACCAATCATATATTGATATTTGGAAATAGGTTTTTAGTTGTTTCTTTAAGATATTAAAAGTATAAATAACGTAGGAGTTTATACTGGCCATATTTATCATTCCATAGAATACGCATAATGGCCATCTCCGTGTTTTTCTGCTGAAACTTATATTAGAACACATTTGGCCGAAGGTATCTTTGGTTTCATTATAGTTATGAACTAGTTGTACTCGCTTAGTCGTTCGCATGGCGTGTGATTGTTGTATAAAAATTTCTTGCCCCACCCCATTTAAGGAATGGGAGAGAAATATTTATACACCAGATGTTAAGTTAAAAAAAGTCAAATACATCTGTGAAAACCGCAGTCGAATCGGATCAGTAGTTTTCATGTGATGCGCGCACAAACATACAGACAGACAGACAAAAAAATCTAACCACATTTTCGGGTTCTATTTCGATGTACCCGTAACGTCGTTCGCGTGGCGTGTTGATTTTTGTATAAAAATTTCTTTCCTCACCCCGTTAAAGGGGTGGGGGGAGAAAATTTTATACATCAGATGTTTAGTTGAAAGAAGACAAATACGTCTTTGAAAACTGCATTCGAATAGGATCAGCAGTTTTCATGTGATGCGCGCACAAACATATACATTTCTACAGTTTTATTATATGTATAGATTATGGATGGCTTGTTGGTTTTTGGTACGATTTTTGCTTCCTCATGCATCTTTGAACGTAATAAAACCACATTGTTTCTCTTCGGCATATAAGATAATAACATCCTTTTTCGGTCGAAACAAAACATAGACGTATTTGAATGTTGGTCTTTTACTTTCAAGAACTCCTCATGAATCTTCTTTATATTTTCATGGTTGCTATCATGGTTAATTTGTAGGGATTCTGTAACAACTGTTTAGCAAAAGAAACCAATATGATCCAGTTGTCCATAGTTATGTTGCGATGTGAACCGTAAATTGATTTAGTTAACTCTTTCACATAAAATTTAGCTAGAAGCAAATCGTTGGTTCCTGTTTTTTCCCTAAGTAAGGGCATTTTGGTGGCTACTGTATTTCCAACCCTGAACGGCAATTCTGCATTTGTATATTGCAATATTCTATCAAATATATTGTATAACCATTTTTGTGGTGAAGCTCGTATTTAAAAAATTTGAAGGTGGTTTTACTAGCCGACTTTAAAAATCTTAAAAAACTATATACCAAAAGACATTAACACCGATTGGAAAATGATAGTTGTTAACTACTTTATTTATTGGTTGCATGGACGAAGGTTCGTAAACAAAATTTATTATCTTTATTTTCAGTAGTTTGGTAATTTGTCACTAGATGGTATGTGTGTGCGACGTCTGATGGTTGTAAATCAGGATATGTGAGGTATTTCAGTAATGTTAATACTGTTTTTATATAATAAACTAAATTTTAATTTTAATTTATAAGAAAATTTGTATGTACGACAACAATGGAAAGAACATTATATATGTGATATACTAGTTGTACTCGCAACATCGTTCGCGTGGCGTGTGATTGTTGTATAAAAATTTCTTACCCCAGCCCATTTAAGGAATGGAAGAGAAATTTTTATACACTAGATGTTAAGTTGAAAGAAGATAAATACATCTGTGAAAACCGCATTCGAATCAGATCAGTAGTTTTCATGTGATACGCGCACAAACATACAGACAGACAAAAAAATCCAACCAAATTTTTGGGTTCTATTTTGATGTACCCGCGACGTCGTTCGCGTGGCGTGTTGATTTTTCTAACCACATTTTTGGGTTCTATTTCGATTTACCCGCGACGTCGTTCGCGTGGCGTGTTGATTTTTCTAACCACATTTTTGGGTTCTATTTCGATGTACCGCGATGTTGTTCGCGTGGCGTGTTGATTTTTGTATAAAAATTTCTTTCCTCACCCCGTTAATATATATATATATTGTTATGGTATCACTGTGTCTATTGTGTAAATAAAATATCTTAATGTAAAGTGTGACGACATAGACCAGTGACTATTATTTTTATAAATAGGAAAATGTTATGGAAACGGGGATTTTTGATTTTTTTTTGGGTTATTGATTTGAATTTTGATTGATATAATTAGATTTGTCATTGAGATTTAAAGTTAAAGTTAAATAAAAGTTTGAATTGAAATTGAAAATTGGTTTGTGTTGAATGAATAATAAACAATAAGAAGGAACCCATACCCGAAAGCCGGAGCTAAAAAGAAGTGTAACCATCACAAAATTGGCGCCCAACGTGGGGCCCACTACAAGCACTGCAAATTCGAGCCCACTACAAGCACTGCAAATTCGAGATACCTACAAGCACCTAGAACTTCAAAATTCGAGACACCATCAAGGTACCAAGAACGAGAAAACCCGAAAAACGAAAGATTAAGAAGGAAGACAAGGACTTTGACAGACAGGACTGACAGATAGGTAAGATATTTGCATTTATATAATAGAGGCAGTGATTTGTGGGGAGAATTTTATTAAAACAATTAAACATAAATCATAAAACTAAAATTATCTAATTGAAAGTTAATTATAAATTGTAAAATTATTAAAAAATAAAATAATTATGGAAACAAGAAGACAAAGACAGGATAGGGATAATGCACAAAAAGGAGATCATCAAAAAGATGATAATATAAATATTATGGAAACTAACGAATCCGGAGATGAAAAAGAGAATATCACAATTATTGAAGCAATTATTGAAAGCAATGGTAACAAACATAAAGAAAGTGATAGGGAAAGAATGTTTAAATTGTTAAAAAAAAAATGAATAATAAACAAGAGGATATGAACAAAAATTTAAAAGAAGATAAATAAGACATGAACAAAAATAAAGAAGAAATAAACAAGAATATGGATGCAATGAAAAAAGAAATAAAACAAGACATGAACAAAAATATTAAAGTAATAAATTTAAACATGCATGCTATGAAAAAAGAAATAAAAGAAGACATGAACAAAAATATAGAAATATTTAAAGATAAGATGAGAAAGCAAATGGAAATGTATAGAGAAACAATAAAAGATATGAAAACAATTTATGACAAATCAGTAATTAATAAGGACTATGAAACTAAATCTCCTGAAGAAAAAGATATAGTGGAGTATAAACTTAGAAATGAAGATAAATCTGAATTAATAGAAATGTATGAAACAAATAAAAATAAAAATAAACCTATGAGACGATATAAAGAAGAATATATTTATGAAGGCATTTTACAGAATGGAAAAAGTAAAAATAATTATGATAAAGAATATGTTACATATAAAAACAAAATGAAACAAGAATATAAAGTTAGGAAATTAAAATTAAATGATGAATATGACTATGATAAGAAGAAAGATAAGGATAATTATTATACAAATGAAGAAGAAAAATGTGAAAATAAAGTATATGAGGGTGATAATAAATATAAAAATAGATTAGATTATGATAATGACAATAAAATTAAACATAAAACTAATTTGAATTACAATTATACGAATAAAAAGAAGTTTAAACATAAAACATATAAAAAAGATGATATAAATTATTTTGAAATAGATAACATTAATAGAAGATTAAGGAAGATTTGGATGAGCATTGTATATAATTATAAAAAGAGAAAAAATAAAATAGTTAAATAAAAGTAAATAAGATTAAAATAAAATTAAAATTAAGATTAAAATTAAAAATATGGAAGAAAATAAATAAATAAAACTGTTATAAGTTGTTTAAAACAAAATGTAAAGGAACACTGAATAAAGAGGTTATAAAAAAATAATAAAACAAAAAAATTAAATGAAAATTTTAAAAAATTAAAATATGTCTTTGAAGAAAATTTTAATTTTTTTTAATTGTGGGGATTTGTTATGGTATCACTGTGTCTATTGTGTAAATAAAATATCTTACTGTAAAGTGTGACGACATAGACCAGTGACTATTTTTTTTATATAATGTATATAAATAGGAAAATGTTAATGAAACAGGGATTTTTGATTTTTTTTTGGGTTATTGATTTGAATTTTGATTGATGTAATTAGATTTGTCATTGAGATTTAAAGTTAAAGTTAAATAAAAGTTTGAATTGAAATTGAAAATTGGTTTGTGTTGAATGAATAATAAACAATAAGAAGGGACCCATACCCGAAAACCGGAGCTAAGAAGAAGTGTAACCATCAAACCATCACAATATATATATATATATATATATATATATATATATATATATATATATATATATGAACTGTTTAATTTTTTGGGGATGTCGCCAAAAAAAAATATTTAGGGCTGAATTAAAACTCTTTTCTACTACTGACCAAGCTTTCGGAAAATTTTATTTCCATTTTCAAGGCTAAAATTTGGATAACAGATGTTAACATTCTTATAATAACATTATAAAAACAGGTACTTACTGTGCAAAATGTGAGTTACAATTTTACATTGACAACCATTATTAATAGAAAATGTTCTTTCTTTTTAAATACAACTACTACATTTTATTTCTAAGAAAACACTAACAAATACATGTTGATATTCGAATAGAAATTAACGATTAAACGGGACTGATGGAGAAAAACAACAGCATGATAAGTTTTTGTGTCAGACTACTTTGAAATGTAAAACAAAAAAAAAAAAAAAAAAAAAAAAAAAAAATATTTTTATAAATAAATATCCACATGGGTGGTACAGTGGATCGAAAATGATTTTATTAATATTTTCTATTTAATATTAATTATTAGATTAGGTTAAAGTTAACAGAATCCAAAAATATTTTAAAATTAAAAAATGTACAGAGAGAAAAAAAAAAAAAAAAAAAATAATTTTTTTTTTTTTTTTTTTTTTTTCTCTCTGTACATTTTTTAATTTTAAAATATTTTTGGATTCTGTTAACTTTAACCTAATCTAATAATTAATATTAAATAGAAAATATTAATAAAATCATTTTCGATCCACTGTACCACCCATGTGGATATTTATTTATAAAAATATTTTTTTTTTTTTTTTTTTTTTTTTTTTTTTGTTTTACATTTCAAAGTAGTCTGACACAAAAACTTATCATGCTGTTGTTTTTCTCCATCAGTCCCGTTTAATCGTTAATTTCTATTCGAATATCAACATGTATTTGTTAGTGTTTTCTTAGAAATAAAATGTAGTAGTTGTATTTAAAAAGAAAGAACATTTTCTATTAATAATGGTTGTCAATGTAAAATTGTAACTCACATTTTGCACAGTAAGTACCTGTTTTTATAATGTTATTATAAGAATGTTAACATCTGTTATCCAAATTTTAGCCTTGAAAATGGAAATAAAATTTTCCGAAAGCTTGGTCAGTAGTAGAAAAGAGTTTTAATTCAGCCCTAAATATTTTTTTTTGGCGACATCCCCAAAAAATTAAACAGTTCTATTAATTATTAGTCCGCCAAGACTACCCTAGATTGTTTTATATATATATATATATATATTCCTGTTGGAACACCCTTTTTCAATACAATTATCGGTTGTGGATTCAACAAATTCTAAATTAATTAACCTAAAAACAATATTTTCTTCCGTCTTCCTACTCCACTTTCTTTTTCTGTTGCTCAACCCTTGAACCCTTTCTCTAAACCTTCCAAGTTCTGGTTTCTTTCTATTTTTTCCTTCTTCCTGCTACTATACTTTATATTTCTTGCTTCTTAGCTCCCCCTACCACTTTCCAACTCTGACCTCTCTGTTTTTCTGTACCTGCTATCTTTTCTGGTTAAAGTCCAATAATTGTTTTTACTTATTTATAAACTCTGCTTATTATATATTTTTTTTCAATTTTTTATATTCTAATTTAAATCTTAATGTTTCTTACTTAGTTAATCAAATTTTATATATTTTTTCAACTTTATTTTTTTAATGACTTTTTTTTAAATTGCAAATCTTGACATTCTAATTAATAACAACAAAACAAAAAACATCATAATCTTAACAAAAACAATCTAAATACAAAAATACTTAATCTAGACAACCAATTTACAAATAATGGATCATGTTCCAACATTCCATTGAAAAACGTGCACCACGAAGAAAAATTCATGTCAATAAATAACGATAAAAAAAATTATACAAAACGTATCTAGTATTATTTCAAATTTTAGAAGGTAAAGAAACTGTATTTTTTACAAAACCTCAAAATTAAATATTTCAAAGTTTATATTCCATGAAAAGGGAGATAAGTTTCAATCATTCTTTGGAAATTTGGTTTTGGAAGACATCGCATAAAATCATCGAATCGTACTTATTTTATAAGGAAACTTTTTTTATGTTTAATAGATTGGATGCCAAACTTTGAGCTCTTTCGAAATTGGTGCTTTTATTGCATTACTTTTGTTTAGATTTATTTTTCTGAGTCAATTTGAAATAAAACCAGAAGGGCAGGTAAAGTTCATTTTCCTTAGATTACGGCGATATTAAGGAGACAACTTTAGATGAAATTCTTAATACTTTAAGACAGCCAGCGAGTTGAGAGCAAAAGGATGAAGGAAAAACCCTATGGTAGTAAAAATAACTTTATAACATCGTATGTTTTTGTTTTTTGTTTAGCCGAAAACGATTATTTGGTTTGAAATTATCTTCTTTATTATAAATATCTTTGCATTCCTTACGAAAAGTATTTTTATTGTTTTTTTGCTCCTTAACTGATGTACATGTCGCTATGCCCAAGCGTTTTTCAACTATTCCAAAGTTTTATCTAGAGTTGATAGTTGTCGAGATTTAGGTGATTTAAGTACGCGCTTAATGATTAGTATGGATTATAACATTAGCCACATGGTTTATGTTCTCTTGGATTTTATTTTGTTAATTTAATATAAGAACGAACTCATAGAAGTAAAATTAATTTAAAAAAAGAATTACTTAATTGAATTTGATCATTTAATTTATTAGATTTTTTCTTCATATTTAATTACCAAAGACTCATGTTAAAGCCCCAGGTACAGGTTTGATAATTTTAACTGAGATTATAATAAATCTTTGTAGTTATAGTTTTTTACGTACAATTTTTATATTTAAAAATCATGTTTTAAAGTTAAATAGATTATTTAGTTTGTTTTTTTCAATTTGTATTTGTCAAAGAGATATAAATATCTTTGTTCGCGGAGCAATCCCTTACTAGTTTGGAATTAATTTGCAATTATTTATCCGTACTCAAATGCGCTTGTCTGATACCAAACTGATGAAACGTTTCTAGGTATACACGAACAATTATATTACTGAATGATTTTTTTTTGCATTACGTATTTAGTAAAAATATTACAGCTAGCCACTTTGCAAATCGTTGGAGGGTTTTAGAAAGATGTTATAAAAAAAAATGTATTTCTAACTTAAAATTTTGGGCTTGCAGAGAAAATTTAGGGAAAAAAAACTATTGTACCATATGCAATTTATCTGCAGGAACAAGGTGCATAAACGTTAAAAGTTGATAAACCAGAAGGCTGATTGGGATGGCCTCCGAGACTACTTTGCAAATTTATTCCGGAACCCAGTGTGCTTTGTCAACGAAGATCCATCGGCAGTTTGCAACAGTATAACTGAAATCATTCAGTGTGCCATGGAAGCTTACATTCCTCACTTGACCAAATGCTTGAAAGCCAAACAGAAGCCATGGTTTAATAGATTGGCATGTAGCTCGGAAAGCTAAGATCAGGTCCCATAAAATATTTCTACAAAATCCATAAAAAGAAACAAAACAGGATGATATAAACGCTAGAAACAGATACAAGATACAACACCACTATTTCCTATTCCAAAAGTCTTTTTGACGCTCGAATGAGAAAGAAGGTAATGTTAAATCCTAATGGAATCCGGTCCTTTTGTCCAATTGTACAAATAGCTCGTTCCCTCCACTATTTTTGTATGTTATGTAATTTATTTTTTATAATTTTGCTGACCTCTTTAATAAACTGTTTAAACAGTTTAAAATGTATCAGTACTGTGAGTTTTTACATTATTTTATATAAAAAATATAGTCAAACATATTTGGAAAAACTTACATTTCTGCAATAATCTAATTAAAGTAAAACAAATTTGGACAAATTCATTACAGCATTTCGTTTTGCGACACCAGTTTGGTAATTTTGGTTTTCAACAACTTCTACTCTATCATTAAAGTCCTCAACAAATTATTTAAAATCAATGTTGTCCTCAATAGCTATATTATGAAGAACAATCTCTTATAAAGTGAACAGAATTTCTTTGGTATATTTCTTAATTTTAGATGGTACAACCCTCTAAATCGTTGCTTTAGCATATCAAAACAATGTTTAATAATGTATCTATATTTGGCCAAAGTATAATTATAACTTGTTTGCCTTTCTGTTAGTTGAACGTTAACGCATTAGGCATATATACATATCTGCGGCAAATTGTTGAACAAAGGAGAATTTGTAAACACTCCGCCGTCATGTACCTTCAGAACCAGGATATCCTACCAAGATGTCCCGAATCACTTTTCTGTGGCCATACATCACTGGCGCCTAAAATAAAAAATGATAGTTGATATATTATGTTCTATACATATATAGATAAAATATAAAATCCATATTTCCTTCAAAAAAATAGTATGTTCGATTCAGATACGAATCGGGGTCTTCCATTGGTCTATCAATATATATGTGTGCCATTAACATTTATAAAATTATTTAAAAAAAAGATGATCATTTTATGGCAAATGCAGAGAACACAAGCTGTTGACAACTAAATATCAAAAACATAATTATATATATATATATATATATATATATATATATATATATATATATATATATATATATATATAAGTCTGATTGACCAAATACTAACGCTTCATTAGTCTAAACCAAAAATTAAACAGTTTGAAAACTTATCTTCGTCTTACAGCGAAAAGTGAGAAGTCAAAAGTCGACTTATTGAGAAAAATTTGCTACGTATTTTAATGACTTTAAAACAAAATCGAATTTTGAAAACAGGAAAAAAAAAATTAATTAACAGAAATACAACTCCAGCTGAGTTCGGTAGTGGTCTCTCTACTGGCAAATTAGTGCCCAGCTCAGCCGTAAAAGTAAGTAAACAAATACTAGTGAGTCGCGCCACCGATTTAGACGGTTAAAATCGGAAACCCCTGATGTCCCAGGCACCACTTCACCCACTGGAGATAATCAAGTAAATTCAAAATTTTACCCAGAACTATTTATATTGTACAAAAAAAAACGATAAAGTAAGCTAAATAAAGCCAAAATGTCAACTTGACCCTTCTTTAATGAAAATGCTAGAATACAGACTGTCAAGCCTCGTGCTTAACAACGCTATCAAAATTTATATATAAAACAAAATGAATATATTAATAATATTAAAGATAAATTTACCAATCTGTGTGATCACACTCAATACAACAAAATAAATATAAGAAAAATAACTCTTAACTAACGACTTAAATTCTAGTTAGCTTATCTGTTAAATTGATAAGTTTCCGCAGTCCTTGGCTGGTCTTATACTTGGGTCGGTTCCAACATCAAGCCTTATCCAAAACCAAAAAGGTACACCAAACACAAAACGTATGCTCGAACCAAGTATCAGGCCTGCTTACAAAAGAAGCCTGTATCCAAGACTTATGCCTGTTTCTAGGACTTTTAGCCGGTAACTAAAACCCTAAAATCGTAACTTAGCATTAACATTAGCTTAAACAGATTTAAATGACACCTTGAATTAATTTAATACAATAACATTACTCTACTTTACTGACTTTAATACAATTTAAACACATTGACTGATATTTGTATAACAATGAAAGAATAAAGGAGAATTTAAATGAGTATTACAACATTTAGAAGCTGATTTTTCTGAATTTATAATTAATGATCAAAACTAATAACTAAAATGTGCTTAACAAACTTAATTTTGACTGGCTAGTCACTACAAAATTATAACAATAACTTTAAATCAAAATTCACATAAAATTAATTTGTAATAGTACAAAAATATCAATTTTAATAGTAAAAAAAAACTAAAAAGGAGTCTAGTTATACAAAATAAAACCTGCGGACGATACAAAAGAAATACACATATAAAATAGAGATTTTAACCAAGATTGTGATTATATGGCGTTATTAATTTATTAAAAATATAATTACATGACTCACCTATTTAAAATAGGGTTCTTTTACTCCTTTAGACGATATCCCAGCTGATAGTTGGGTAACTTTTAGGAAAAAAAACAATTTCCTCGCTGCTAAATGCAATGTCGAACAAATTCCAACCACGATGGTTATCCAAAAAGGTTTCAAAAGTACCAGACTCCGCTACTGTCTGTTTTATAAGGGACAAAAAGGACCATAAAGATCAAATAATTACATGGATAAAGAAGCATGTCTTACTCACCAATAGAAAATCTCACTAAAAATCCGGACAAGCCGTAATCTCCACCAAATTCACCAAAATCCAGAAAATACCTTCTACACAGTTTTCGATGGAGACAGATTAAACTTAATTACGCAAATCCAACCTAAGTTGTCCCCGATGTACAGGGATGCAATTAAGTTCTCAAAAATTTCTGATTAACACGCGTTCACTACGAGAGACAGAAGTCAAAAAGGAAGAGGGTCCTCGATTATCAAACTTCACTTAGATTTGACACACTTCAGTAAGAAACATGATGGCCTCTACTATGATACTGACAATAACCATAGTTAATTCAGCCAACAACTTATGAACAAACAGAGGTTATCTGATACATTTAATCCTATTATTTTAATTAGCTAACAATAAATAACCCAACATTACTTAGTTTCCCTATTTATTTTTGATACCAATAATAAAGTTAAAAATATGACCGAACGTTGGCTGCAACACACTACACGTCAGACTATTGACAAAAGAAAGAAGTTGCACTTACAAAACAGATGAAAATGAAATGTCAATAATTCAAACCATAATAACAAATAATATCAATTTTAGCAACCACTGAATATATTTATAAATTGATAACTAACTATAATCAATCTAAATCAACTGGAACTTGTCACCATTTACTCCTTAGTAACGGAGAATTCCTAAGGTAAGCGATAAATTACACTAATGTAAATTTGAACCCGTGACAACATCCCCTCCCCTAAGAAAGGAGAAAATCTACCGAAGATTTTCGACGATAACGCAATAGTGCTAAATGAGCCAACAGTCACAATGAAAGGGACAACAAGCCCATACGATAGCTAACGACAAATTGCTGTAGCAGCCAAGCCAATAAAACGCCATATACCATTTCGTAAGAAAATACGAACTAACTACACCACAAAACCAAAGAAGGGAAAAAAAAAAGAAAACAAAAATTTTGAGTAATACTCGGGAACAAAAGCACTGCACTGGGTGCTAAGGTTTGCAACAAACTAAAACAAACAGAAAGATAAAATAACTCAGACGACAGAAAAACAAAAGGCAACCAAAGAGGGAACAAACAAACAAAAGAAAAACACAAAAAGGGTATCAACGATGGTCGTGTTGAACAAGGGTCTGAATCCAAATAACGAAAGATACCATAAGTTTACAAGACCTAAGTTCCTACCAAACAGACTGAAAATTCCCTCAATAAATCCCAACAAATGGTTTTTTCCACCGGACACTCAACAACCAATGGCCCGGTCGGAAAATAAAAGGTTTGGCCTCGAAATCCACACAAAACGTGCCGTAGAACCACTACGAATGAAGCCAAAACCATAAGGTCATTCTAAAGCCAAACAAGCAGGAAAACGATGTAACTAAATATAGATAATGGTAAAGACAAGTTTACTAAGGCAGAACGAAATTTGGATCCAGAAAGTGTTAAGGTTAGGGGACTTTTACCCGCTCCGCCTGGAGTATCCTCGGGTGGTGAAATTCTAAGGCCTCCAGCCATAGATATGATTCCATTTTTTTGTTCGTTTATTGTCCTGTTTTTATTTATTATTCTACAGATGAATAAATATTGTTATATTTTAAACAGAGATTTACTTTTCTTTCTGGAGTGTGTTGCTCTGATCACTATACATAAAAAAAAATTAACCAAAATTATGTTATAAAAGTATAAGGATAAGTAAGAAAAAGTATTATTATCTTTTTTTGTTTTTTAAGTAAAGGTGTGTAATTTCTAATTTAAAAATAATAATCTGTCGGGTTATCTAATCTAAATTATACGTTTCTTTTTTATCTTTTTTTCTGGGTTTTTTAATGTTCCCACCCATAGGATAAAAAAATAAGTGGCGCCCATTTCCTTTTTCCTTTCACTTTCCTTTTTTATTTTTTTACAATTTAATACCAAATTTTTAACATCATATAATTTTTTATTTAGCTCGAACAAACCCATTTTTCGCTCTTCACCCACCAACTGGGTGCCGTTCGCAATTATTCCTAAACCTTGAATCGAGCCTTAAACATCTTCCGTTTAAAAAGGTTACAGTGTTTATAATATTTTCACGAACTTTTTACTCGCGTTTTACTGGTTAAACATTAACTATAGAATTCTTCTTTATTTATGAAATATTTTTTAAGATAATACTGAAATAATGTACACTTTAAAATTTCTTATAAATTTTAATTTGAATATGTTTGGCCTTTTGTGCCTGACAGATCTGTAATTTTTCCTGTTCATATTTGAATTACTACAGGAAGTAGACTAGAATTAGAAATCCGGGAAATCGATTGACATACAAAACTTTATGGCGATCGGTACCTCAGATATCCGATTCTAGTCTATATTTAATTTATATTACAATGTTATGTGCATATCATATTTCACAACGGATTTTGAAGTCAATTACCCTTAAGGTCTTTTTAATATTATTATCCACCAATGTGATGTAAATGAAACTAAATTAAACCTACAGCATACAATGTCGTTTTTTCAATTTTAACTAAAGGTATTAATTTCAAAGTAACACTTTGTTTATAATTTTTAAATAGTATCTTACCCTACTGAGTTGTTTTTGAAAGTACCTAAGCCACAGCGTAGGTTATACTCTTGAGAAAATTTAAGATGAAAACATCCATACTAAGACTTATGGGTTCCATAAAGCTTAATATAGAGAAATCTAATTGTTTTCTAATGGATTATAGATAATTGAGGTGGCCAGTTTCTGTATTCCTCTAATACCTTGGTATATACTACTGTCAAATTAGGCTACTATGAATCTCTAGCAATATAATCTATCTATCCATCTATATCTATATCTATATCTATACATATAATAAAACTGTAGAAATGTATATGTTTGTGCGCGCATCACATGAAAACTACTGATCCTATTCGAATGCGGTTTTCAAAGACGTATTTGTCTTCTTTCAACTTAACATCTGGTGTATAAAACTTTCTCCCCCCACCCCTTTAACGGAGTGAGGAAAGAAATTTTTATGCAAAAATCCACACGCCACGCCATAACTAGTATTACATATAAACGCTATGTAGTTCACGTCGAGATTAAAAAATTTCGGTAGAATGTATCCCAATTGTCTGAATATTGACCACAAGCATGCATAAGTAATACTTGCTTACACGTCTACATTCCAGAAACAAAGCAGTAATCTCCAAGATATAAATTTCGTAATAAAAAATCTACTTTTGTTTTTTGGGATTGCCAAGGAGTACGTACCCATGATTAATTATCTGGATAATGTTAAACAACAACGACAATTATTAATATTCGATGGTAGTAGCCACTCTATGTGTATTTTTTTTAAGAAAATACCCAAAAATTAACTATTTTTAATGACGCTGCAAACAAATCGCATGTTGCCATATAAACAAATCGAATTATACCTCCCTTTTACATAGATTTGGTACCGTTAGACTATCATTATTTTGCTCAATTAACCTCTTTTATAAGCTCATAAATGTCTGTTGGCCAAAAAAAGTTTGTACATGGACTTATTTTTGCAACATTTTACGGATTACAGACAAAATGGCAATGTCTTTTTTTATTCAATAATTTCTGGCAAAAAATCTTGGTGTCATTATTTTAAACTATCTAGTAAGCTGCATTGATGCACTGGAAAGAGGCAAATTTTCTGTTACTAAAGAAGTTTGAAGTTTTACCTTGAGCAAAAGTTCAAAGTTTACTAACCTTTTTTTTGATCATGAAGAAGACTTGTCCTATACAGAACCTAAAATGCATATCAACTTAAACCTATATAAGAAGACTGAGCAAGTTAAGATATATTAGTGAAATTTCCAGGAAAGCGTCCACATGAAATACAACTGCGCGGCAATTCTCGGCCTCCTGCTACCAAAGTAGTGAAAGAAAATTTATAACGAAAGTGATGGAGGATATTAGAGCATCCACCCTGTGGTCTCGATTTATAGCCTTGCCATTTTTACATTTGTGGACCACTTAAACAGGCGTTCAAAAGTAATTTTTATCGTCGAGTAAGTACAAAATGCAGTAAAAGTATTCTTCGAGCAGCAGCCACACGAATTATTTAGGCAGGGAATTCATCGATTGGAGAAACAGTGGGATAAATGTCCTAACTGAATTAATAATTATTTCTAAAAATCTTTGTTAATATTTTTTTTTTGTACCGAAGATCGGAAGGACTGATTAATTGCTTTGTTTAGTATACATTTATATTGTAATTTTTTAAAAAATATTAGAAACTGATATCAGTGCTCATAGACTATATCTGAAAGTAGTTCCCTGGGTTATACGAGTAGATTTACTATATAGCTTCCTATCCTAGTTGGTCTTTTGGGCGTTAGTTGGACCGAATAAATATAAACTTCGAAAAAGAAAGCGTTCATGGGTTCCGACAGGTGGTCGGTCACAGGACAAAGAATAGGAAAAACGTAATAAACTTGTTTACAGCATGTTTGTTAATTTAACATATTATTCTGGATACATCAAAAGCATATACCTTATAAAAACTGTAAAGATCTGGTATGGACACAGAAGTGTCAGGTTGTAGATAAACAAGTAGGTAACGGTTGTTTATCATTCTTCAGCCTGCTTTGGTTTAAGTTAGTTTTATTTTAATTGCAGGGCCAGCTATGGTGATTTGCACCGTGCCTCAAACTTTGAATTAAAAAATCACAAAATTTGGTAATTTGGTGAATACGATGGGTGTTTTTCTTGAATTATTAACAAATGCGGTTCTAGCTTTCCAAACAGTTTTTTCATAAGTAATTCTTGGTGTATAATAGGGAGTCTTTCTTCATCTGGTATGTCTATGGTATTAGCAATTTCACGCTTTGTCAAACTTGAAAGTTTACGAAAAATGTCATAGACTTGATCAACGATTTCTATACTGTTGTTGTATTTTTTGGGCGTCCACTAAGAGGTTCATCTTCGACGCTTGTACGACCACATTTAAACTCTATGAATGAATAAAACAATTCTATATCTACGTTTTTAGTGGTTTATTATCTAACTGCTAAAATAAAAATCATATTAATTAATTGTATAATATTAATTTCATATATCTTCGGCTATGATTAAAAAAAAACGAAATTAAAATCTAGAACTTAATTTTTTTGAACTTTTTTGCTCCTTAAATAACCTATTAATGGGTTACAAAGGAGAAGTAACTAAGCCAAAAGTCTATTTGTTGAGAAATTGAATTTTCCATTTTTTAGCTTTTAGTTGAACATTTTGTAGTTTAATTAAGTTTAACTTAAAAGTGTTGGTAAAAATAGTTATAATTATTAATTTCAGTTAAATTTAATTAAAAAATTAATTAAAGGACATTGTTTTACTTTTCTCAATAATCGACTTTTGACTTCTCACTTTTCGCTGTAAGACGAAGATAAGTTTTTAAACTGTTTAATTTTTGGTTTAGACTAATGAAGCGTTAGTATTTGGTCAATCAGACTTATATATATATATATATATATACTAACGCTTCATTAGTCTAAACCAAAAATTAAACAGTTTAAAAACTTATCTTCGTCTTACAGCGAAAAGTGAGAAGTCAAAAGTCGACTTATTGAGAAAAGTAAAACAATGTCCTTTATAAACAAAGTGTTACTTTGAAATTAATACCTTTAGTTAAAATTGAAAAAACGACATTGTATGCTGTAAGTTTAATTTAGTTTCATTTACATCACATTGGTGGATAATAATATTAAAAAGACCTTAAGGATAATTGACTTCAAAATCCGTTGTGAAATATGATATGCACATAACATTGTAATATAAATTAAATATAGACTAGAATCGGATATCTGAGGTACCGATCGCCATAAAGTTTTGTATGCCAATCGATTTCCCGGATTTCTAATTCTAGTCTACTTCCTGTAGTAATTCAAATATGAACAGGAAAAATTACAGATCTGTCAGGCACAAAAGGCCAAACATATTCAAATTAAAATTTATAAGAAATTTTAAAGTGTACATTATTTCAGTATTATCTTAAAAAATATTTCATAAATAAAGAAGAATTCTATAGTTAATGTTTAACCAGTAAAACGCGAGAAAAAAGTTCGTGAAAATATTATAAACACTGTAACCTTTTTAAACGGAAGATGTTTAAGGCTCGATTCAAGGTTTAGGAATAATTGCGAACGGCACCCAGTTGGTGGGTGAAGAGCGAAAAATGGGTTTGTTCGAGCTAAATAAAAAATTATATGATGTTAAAAATTTGGTATTAAATTGTAAAAAAATAAAAAAGGAAAGTGAAAGGAAAAAGGAAATGGGCGCCACTTATTTTTTTATCCTATGGGTGGAAACATTAAAAAACCCAGAAAAAAAGATAAAAAAGAAACGTATAATTTAGATTAGATAACCCGACAGATTATTATTTTTAAATTAGAAATTACACACCTTTACTTAAAAAACAAAAAAAGATAATAATACTTTTTCTTACTTATCCTTATACTTTTATAACATAATTTTGGTTAATTTTTTTTTATAAGATTAACAGAGTATAGTGATCAGAGCAACACACTCCAGAAAGAAAAGTAAATCTCTGTTTAAAATATAACAATATTTATTCATCTGTAGAATAATAAATAAAAACAGGACAATAAACGAACAAAAAAATGGAATCATATCTATGGTTCTATAAACAGAAATAATACTTTAATTAATTACATTAAGTGGCCATCCAAAATTAGTATTCAATACACTTAGCTAACTTATTATATTGTTATCTATAATATGTACCCTGTTTCAGCTAAAAGTGAACTATGTATGCGTTGAATTTTGACAAATAAAAAAATTAAAATTTACCTTTTGATTTCTTATTAACTTGAGTTAAAAGAGTACTTACAATATTTAGTTATAGTTATGAAAACATACAAGTTATAAATTCCGGAACAAATGATTAAAAAAGACGGTACTGCACTATTGCTCCACGGTAAGTCGATATATCGAATATAAGAAAATTTAATCTCCAACGAAATAAACAGTACTATCTTTTGTGGTAATGATTTAAAGATAAACAAAACTTACAGTTTGGAACCGGAGTGCTTCTAGAGTAACATGAGACTCAGTAACCAGCTTAATTTCCAAAAAATTCGACCATTCTCTAGTCTCATTCAACAGGTAGTTGAAGGTGGTAATCGTAAAATCATTTCAACGAAATTACCAACCTATGTTGGAATCGGAAAGCCGGTAAAATTAATACTTCTTGACTGAGACATGGTCACACTATTCCACCCGAAGTACCGCGCAATTCTTAGGGTGTGTCTTTAAATAGAATTTTACGAACGCACGTGTTTAAGAAGAGCGATATGATTGGTTGGACACTAACTGGATTCTTCTAGAAAATGATCTGAGCCATGTTTTTTAAGTAATACGGCAATTTTGTCACGTAGACCATTCTTACTGATTTTAGAAATTATGAAAAGTTTTTAGCACCAGGGTTGGCTTGTATTGCAAAAAGAAATAAATAAAGAGATCTGTTGGCCCCATACTTTTCAAAAATAATTAATTTTTCAGTAAGTTCTGGAAAATTTCCAGATATATTGAAAGTAGCTAAAGTAATACCGATCCATAAAAAAGGTCCGTTTGACATACTCTCTAATTACAGAGGTATATCTCTATTCTTAGTGCTGTAACAAAATCTTTTGAAAAATCAGTTTTCAACTCAATTATATCCTATTTACATGATCATAATATTATTACTAATAAGCAACATGGGTTTCGGCGCGGTTACTCCTGCGAAACGGCGACAGTAGACTTTATTCAAACAATACACGACAATATCGATAAAAATTTATTTACCTACGGTATCTTTTTTGATTTATCTCGAGCTTTCGACACTCTAGACCCAAAAATTTTAAGTGAAAAGCTAAATGCTGTAGGCATAAGGGATCCGTATGCAGACGATACGACAATAATAGTATTTGCAGCAACGTTAGAAGAAGTTAGAGAAAAAGTAAAACAAGTTATAATTTCATTTAAAGAATGGTGCGACCGTAATAGATTGGTATTAAACCTGAAAAAAACAGTTTGCATTCACTTTTCTTATGGGAATAGAAAATTTACAAATTCAGAGTTTACTGTACCGTTTGATGATAAGAACATTTCAATAAGCTCTGCAACACAAACCAAATTCCTAGGTACAGTTGTTGATTCTGGCTTAAATTTTAGAGATCATATAGACTTAATTTGTAAGAAACTCAATAAAGCATATTTCATGATATATTCACTTAAAAACGATCTTGCAACAGAATCGCTGATGTCAATTTACTATGCTCATGTATACTCGATCATAAATCAAAATATAATTATTTGGGACAAATCAACCGACAGTTCTCGTGTATTTATATTACAAAAAAGATTAATTCATTTAATCTATAACTTAGGCTATATGGACAGTTGCCAAGAAATTTTTCAAGACAAAAATATCCTGACTCTTCCTGGACTATATCTATATAAATTATTATCATTCACTTTCACAAAAACAAATAATTTAGCAAAGCATAGTGATTTGCATGAATATAACACCAGAAATGCAAAAAACATCTACCTAACGCAACATGGCCATACCAATTATAAAAAATCACCTTATTACGCTGGTTCTGTACTATACAATAAGCTGCCCCAAGTTTAAAAAATATAAAACCGCTAAAAATATTTCAAAGAGATCTGAAAGCCTTGTTGATAAACAGTGCTTTCTATTCCCTAGACGAGTATTACGCTCATTTCTCACAAATATAGATAATACGATATGAGATTTTAAAATCTTTATGCTTTTTAATATATTTTTTATTATGAATGTTTTTAATATGTGATTATTTGGCTTTTTTCTTGCTCTATTCTAACTATTTATCTATATTTTTATGTTTATTTTTTCTGACGTACCTTATTCATTTTTGTAAATGACAACAAGAGGTCAATAAAGATTATTATTATTATTATTATTATTATTAAGAGAAATTAATTAATTGGTTTTATAAAATGTATCAACATTAAGGCATTTAATTTGATAACGTAATTCATTTAGATGTAATCTTCAACACACTAATTTTTTAGAGGAATCAATAAGTTTTATGAAAGATCAAATTATAATCATTTTAATTAAGATATGTTTTAACAATTAAGTAATTGCTTTAATGAAATGTTGTTATAGGCAATTGATTGTTTACTACTATGATATTACTCGTCGATGTTTAAGGTTATATCTACACTGAATTCCCGAGAGGTTTGATGAATTGAATGTTATTAATTAGTTTTCTATAGAACAATGCAGCTAATAACGAGAACGCTTTTAATTATGTGTTTTAAACAATCTAACAAAATTTTGTAAAAAACCTTTAGGTGAGGGTCTTTTAATTACGAAAATACCATTTTCGCCTGTTTTACCAACTAATATCTTCTAGTCATGTTTGATTCAAATAAAATTTGAACTAATGTTACCGTTTAGTTTAATTAATATAAATTTCATTTTATATTTGCTTTTTTTAATAAACAAAATATTATAAGAAATATATTTTTTAGTAAATAAATTAAGATATTTTTAACTTGTCTTATATTTTTACACAATGTAAATTTGGGGTGGTATGAAAAACGAAGTAGACTGACCCTTTTGTATTGTTCAAATAGTGTGATCAAAAATTAATTAATTAATATAAAATATATTGTTCTCTTTGTTAATTATAAGAATCTAAAAACTTTTTAAACAATATCCTTTTAAAAGTTTAGAATTTGGAATTAATTATATAAAAAATATCAATTTAAATTAACTCGGCCAGCGGAGTTGTTGTAGATATATTTTTTTTTTGCTTTTTTTTATTTTTATTTTGTACAATCTCACATTTTTTTAAATTTTCCACGATCTTTACATTTTCGAAAATGGGTTTACCTTCGCATTTATTGCATTTTTCGTCCATTTCACTATTTTTATAGTTTTGCAAAAGTTTCTTATTTGTTTATAGTATTTTTTTGTAATTTTCAGATTTCTGACAATATTTATTTTTTACAGGATATTATTACATATTTTTTATGATTTTGATCAATTATTACTTACAGCTGATTTACCGATTTTATGTTTTTAGTATTTTTTACAATATCTTTCTGTTTTTTTCATTTATTTTTATATTTCTTCAAATTTATTTATTTGCGAGTTTTACAATTTTACAATTTTTTGTATTTATGTATTTGAATTCTTTAGTGTTTTAGTTTCAATTTCGGAACAGTGTTATAAAAACTATGATTTACATTTATGAGAATAAAGGTTAAAAAATTAGGTTGGTAAAATCGTTGTAGATTTTCGTAAAACGCTTATTGATATTGATATGACACTAGTTTACGTAACAAATCCCGAAAGTGGTCTTTTACTGGACGAGTGGGCAAATTGCAGGGAGAGCCACAGGCGAGCCCTGCAAGCCTGCGAGTCCAGTAAAAGCACATTTGGGACGTACAATATTTTTTTAAAACAGGCATTGTTGTACCATAAACTTCATATTATTCAGTTTACATTTTTATAACAAGAACTCTTTATTAACTAATTTTAACATTTTTTTTAACAAACTTCAAAATATGTCCAGTTATTTTATAGTTTTAAATATATACAAAACTCGGTTACCAATTGACCGCTATCCTAGACTAACTATTTTATTGTTTTTTTTATTAAAGATAGGCCAGAAAGTAAATAAAAATGAGTCCGGTAAAAGCTTGTCCGACAAAATGAGATTTTCTGACCTAAAAATAATCCGGAAAGTATTAATTTCTGACTGGTTTTAAAAAAAATATTTAAATATTCTGTATTGCTAAAATTTTATCGTCAAGATGTATGGTTATTAAGCAATAATGTTTTTTGTTATTTTTGAGAAAAGTAAAAAATTATTAAATAATTTTAATTGAAAACTTCCGAATGCCTCTGCATTAAAGAAAGATATAGTTGATTCAAATAGAAGTGTCATCAAGTAGTCTCTGGAAAATTCAAATTTGTAGTGGCAGCACCCACGTTTAGTGAAATTTGAATCGCAATAATAGCCAGCTTGTGATCAGATTGCTACATATGCACAATATAACTAAAAACATTTTTACATATCGCGATGACATATAATTCCCAAACTAAAGTTCTGTTTCCATTAAATCTAGTAATAAAGTGAAAGATGATCTCACACGTACCCAGCCCACTTGATGACACTTCTATCTGAATCGACTATAGTTTCAGTTGATTTTTTTTGCATCAATGATTTATTTTCTGAATATCTTGATTTATTACTTGCAGAATATAAAAAAAGAGATAACAAGTAGTCTTTCTTAAGGCGCAGCGACTATTTTCTCCTTCTTTTCTTGGTTATTACAACAAGAAAAAAGTGTCTCATGCAGTGCTAGAGCTCCCAAGGGTGTTTTGCGCTCACTGACTTGATTTATTCTCGGTGATTTCTTCACTACAATCTGCCAAGGGTTGGTTTTCTTTTTATTCCGCGTGAAATTATTAACTATTATACTGAGTAAAGATATGAGCCACATGCACTTTTCGATAGATCCGTTATTTAAAGTCAAAACGTATGTTTAATACAAATCAATTATATTGATTTTAAATGTACATTATTAAATTTATTAAAATATCTCAGTTTACAAGATATTTGGAATATAATGAATAGTCCCTAAAAATGACCATTGTATCGTTCTAAAGAGAATTAAATTTTTCACAAATATTATTTTTGTTTCAACCCTTTCAGTTTTTGAGATAGACGCAATTAAACACATTATCTTATCCAATTAATATTATAAGACAATACTTCAGTTAATCATAATATGCATTAATCATACACAAATGCTAATTAATGAACCTGTTTTTCCGCTTTGTGAAAGTACCGATTGGTTTCTAACTCATATATCTTACAATATTGAGGGTGCCAGAGTACTGCTGAGAATTGACGCTGATTGCTGTTAATATGAAACGGAGGTTTTTATCACTCCGTGCGGAAAGCACTCCTTTCGACCATGCAGGACCGTGCGGAAAGCAATGCTTCCTTCAACGTTACGTAATATAAAACTTCCATGGAGTATATATATATATATAAAACAAAGGGGGATTAATACGCGTTATCTTGGCACCTTGTTTATATATATATATATATATATATATATATATATATATATATATATATATATATATATATATATATATATATATATATATATATATATATATATATATATATAAAAGAAAAAAAAAACGACGCTGTTCGTAGCCCCGAAATGTGGGCACAGCTGGCCGAAGCCACAAATGGCGATAGGACTCTTGTGTGAGTTTCGTTGTTTGTGTTTTTTGTTTTTTCTTACCTTGGTTATGCCGCACTGATGACGGCTAACGAGCCAGAAACATGCATGTCTGCGGTTACCATTCCGTATTCGTGACCCTATGATCCTTTTTGCGTACATGCCCATTAATTTTCCCCCTTATATATATATATATATATATATATAGCCGAAAACCCATTGGCACAGCCGGCCGAAAGCACAAAATGGCGATAGGACTCCTGTGTGAGCCTTCGTTGTTTTTGTGTTTTTATGTTTCTTTACACATGTTTCCCCAACATCCTTTGCTCCCAAGTACCCAACACTTTTGTTAGCCAAGTGCAATACCCTACTTGGTTATGCCGCACTGATGACGGCTAATGAGCCAGAAACATGCATGTCTGCGGTTACCATTCCTACTCGTGGCCTTATTGATCCTTTTTGCGTACATGCCCAATAATTTTTTCCTTTTGTATATATATATATATATATATATATATATATATATATATATATATATATATATATATATATATATATATATATATATGTCGTAGGCAATCGCCGTAATCCGTCATTTCCTGAAAAGCCTAGGCATTACAGGTACCGCCGGCAATCGCCGTAATAGAATCATTATTACGCTGTTTGACGGAAATTATCCGTCATTTCAGGGACTGACGTTTAAACATTTAGGCAAACGGTGTAACCGCCCGAATAATAGAATTTTACAGCGACCGCCGGATGAATGTTGAGTCTATTCAGCATCATGAAGTTAGTGCTGTTTGTGCTGGCTTAAAAGTAGTGTTTTTTCATCATTTTATGCAAATTACGTAGGTAATATAAAAACTTGATTTTTTAAAAATTTTATATTAAAAAATCTACAATCTTCTAATCAACTGAACAAGATAAAAGTTATGTCAAGACTGAAAAATTATAATTAAAACATATAAAAGATAAAAATACATATGCAAGGAAAAGTGATACTGGTTGTTGCTGCTTTCCTAGAATTTGTTACTTGGTCAGCAGATTGCGTTATGTAATTTGCAATAAAATGGATAGCCACAAGAGTACCTACATTATATGAGAAAGTGAATCAATATTTTTTGGACATAAAGAAGCCAAAAAACTGTGGGATTACGATGAAATGAGTAAGGATAGGACAACCTAACCTATTAAATAAACAAATGTAGGGCCGGATCATTCCGATGTAATATAGTCCAGTCAACCTAGTCATCGATGAGGTGATAATTAAAAAAAAAACAAAAACTATTATATGTAAATGCTTTAATTTACTTCCATAAATAATAACTCTAGAAAATAATTTGCTAAAACTTAGGTTTAACTTTTTTGTGTTCAAATGGGTAAAAAATGTTCCTAAAGTAAAGCTAAAAAAAGATTCCTAGTTATAATCTATTTACATGTTTTTCTATAATCCATTCAAGTCTTTGAAATATTATATTTTTTATTTAAGTTTATCATATAAACAATAAATAACTAAAAAAATTACTCCACTCCCCAGCAAACACACTTCAGCCGGCCCATCATTGGCGAAGTATTCTGTTGGCGAACTGCTGGCAAAATTTGCCAATATTATTTTAATACTTTACATGTATTGGCAAATAATTAAAATCAAAGAAAGCGCAGCCAAAAAGTGTTCAGTTACTTGATAATTCCATCCCTTCCCAAAAGTTTAAAACTTCTAACTCTTTCGTAACCAAACATAAAACCCATATTAAAAAAAAATTTGATTACCCATTTTCATCACTTCACAAAATGTGAAAATCCCTTCCCAACATTTGCAAACTCTTCGAAATATCAACATTACACTCACACCCAATAAGTCTTTTTCAGTTTTCCGTTACTTAAAAATCCATTTTCCATCCCTTCTCAACATTTGCAGACTCTTCGTAATCATCAACATCACACTCACACCTAATAAGTCTTTTTCAGTCTTCCGTTACTTGAAAACTATAATTTTCCATCCCTCCCTAACATTTGCAGACTCTTCGTAATCATCAACATCACACTCACACCTAATAAGTCTTTTTCAGTCTTCCGTTACTTGAAAACTATAATTTTCCATCCTTCCCTAACATTTTAAAGCTATTCGTAATCTACATCATACTCACACCCAATAATATCCTAATATTTTTTCTACCTTTTTGATATTTATTTGTACTCCAGGTTGACTGGACTTAGGTATAACCCCGCAATTTACTAAAGAATTGACGGACTATACAACCGTCAAACGCCGTAATTTTCAATCAATCAGAAAGTTACACCGTTTGCCTAAAACGTTAGCGTCAGTCCCTGAAATGACGGATAATTTCCGTCAATTACCGTAATAATAATTCTATTACGGCGATTGCCTACGACATATATATATATATATATATATATATATATATATATATATATATATATATATATATATATATATATATATATATATATATTATAACATATAAACTTGCTATGAATATTTATTATAAGTTAATATGCTATAAATAAACTTTGCCTTTAAATTTATAAGTAATTCAAGAAAATAAAATTTTATTTAAAATTTTTATAAAGGCAAATTGTTTTTTAGAATTTTAAATATTATAAATTTATTTTATATTTCCCGACAATGACTCTTTTCTCATGGGCAGAATTCAATGTTTAAATTAGATTAATTATATACTTTTGTATGTAAAATATAAAAATTTTAATGCTAATGAACCAAATGGTCTTATACTGTTGAGATTTGGGAAAAGAAGAATTTTGTTAACCTAACTTTACTATGAACGGCTGAATGATTAACTAATATTTCAAAGCTATACTTATAAAATTGGATGAAATTGAAAAGTTTTGTAACTACTACCACTTGAAACAATAAAAATTATCTTACAAACTAAGGATATAGTGTACAGTGAAACAGTGAGAAATGTTAATTAAATATAAAAAGTAAAACACAGAAAGTTCTTTATTCTTAAATGAACATTGGATACCGTTACTATTGAAGTGCTTCTCCACACCTAGGCTGTCTCCACTTCAGGACCAAATATGACTATCTCCAAAAACCATAAAGCTCGTTCAAACCTCTGGATAATCTGCTAATTATGGGAACTGCTATACAGGTACGTAAATTCTGGTACTTTTAATCTATTATCAGCTATTATACGCTTCTAAATTCAATCAAAATTCGTCTCGTACAATCTGCTGCTTTGCTCTTGCCTTTTCTGGACTTTATTTTTAATTATAAATCAAACTCTCTGCTTACCACATGTATTCAATAACTTCTTCTTTGTTTTAGTAATATTTTTATATCAATCAAACTCTTTTATCTCAATATTTTTCAATAAAAACGCAAATTCAAACAGGATCAAAATTTAATACATCTTACTTCTTCAACGATCAAAAAACAAGAGAGCGATTACAAAATCAACAAACAGACAATTGAATTCTCATAACAATATTCAACTACATACCTACCTAAATTACACCTACTTGATAACATGTCAATTATATAAAAAATTCGAATACTTGATTTTTTTTTATTTTGATTTACACAATTAATTATATCCAAAATACTATGACATCCATAATGAATTTACAATTTTATATTTATTTAACTATAATCAAAAAACTTTTCAATTTCAGGATTTTTCATTTTCTTCAAAATAAAAACTAATATTATGGCTTTGAAACATCAATATTGATTACTTTAAACGTAAGTAATTTTTAATTTGGTTCATGATTTAAATTATTCTTTATTTGAAATTATGTATTTTTAGTATTGATATTTTCACAATCAATTTTCTTGTTTTATTTAAATATAATTATTTCATTTAAATTATTTCAAATCAACAATATGTATCATTGAACTTTTTATAAATTTTTTTGTCTAATTTAAAATATTTAATTTTCTTCTTTTACTTAAAAGTAATCTTTTATTTATAAAATATCACAAACTATTATATGTACTTTTTTTAAAATAGATATGTAAAAAACAACTACTTTTATATTCTATTTTCATATTTTGATTTCCCTTTTTAGGAAAGAAGAAAGAAAAAACCTAATAAAAAACTTATAGTACTGAAGAAAATTGAACAAATTTATACAAAATCTAAGACTTTGTATTCTGCCCAGGATCAAGAATATCCTTGTTTTATTAATTTATTCATAACTATATTTAATTTATTTTGTTAATAATTATAGCATATTATCTTTTATCATCTCAATATATATATATATATATATATACATACATATTATATGTATGTATTTGTATAAGTCTATGCGACGCTGATGTTTGTTTACATTGTTGTTGTATAATACTTTTATTTACTGTATGTATATACTGCAAGGGGCCGCGCCGCATACTAAAGAGACTTACAAATAATTTCAAATATTTGTAAATACTGGAAAGACCGAAACAAAGTTGATAAGTATTTCCCAATCAAAAATGAATGAGATAGAAAGCAAATTAAGAGAATTTGAGAATACATTTTATAATAGTTTTGCATCTGATAACGGGGTAGTAAATGCACCACGATATAATCAAACGTTTCATAAATAAAGATTGTGTTGGTTCTCAATTATTATCTAATATACTTAATTTGAATAAAAAAAATATGTCTATAGAAATAAACAACTGTTCAAATATTACATTTAACGTTTTTAACAAAGATTCATAACTATACATAATTTTGTAATAAAAAAGTGTTTTTCTAATTTCTTAACTCTAAAAATTTTTGTTTTAATGGGGGGTGGCACCAATTTATTACAATTTGCCTTATGACCAACTTTCTTACAGAAATTACATTTAAAAGAAAACTTTTTAATTTTTTTAATGCTCTTTGAATTTCTCTGGATGTTTACTTCTTTTTTTTACTAAAAATGTATTGGAGCTTGAACTTTCTTGCTTTTTCTTTCCCATTCTAACTTTAATTTCTTCCAATATTATAATTTTAAGACATTCTGGTTTTGGAAGCACATCTCTTGACTCTATTGCACATCTAAAATTTTTATATTCTTCTGGCGAACTATACAATAGCATTATAGTCAATAAATCATCATTTATTTCAACTTTCATATCTTGCAACTTATCAACTGCATCAAAAAATTTTGATAGATATTCTCGGATATCTGCATCACTATCCATTTCATGTTGGGTCAACTATTTTAGTAAAGTAGCCTTTTTAGCCGGTCCTTTTGATAGAAAAATTTCGAGTAACTAAGGTGTACACCAGTTATCAAAACACGTTTTACACTTTTTAATCTGTTTTAATTCTGGAGGACATATTGCTAAAATTAAATCAGCTTTCACCTTGCGATCAACGATGTCCCAAGCTTCAGCAGCAACTTCTTTGTTTGATCGTTGTCTTTTTCCGTTAACATATTCCCAGTGATCATTCTTTATTAATAACGCTTTCACTTGTAACTTCCAAGTGTCAAAGTTATCTCTACCCAAGGGTTCAATTTTTACTGTTAAAGAATTTAACATATTTTCTTATTTAGGGCTTTACAGACAATTCTTAAACATTTCTGGGCCCCATAACCTATTGGCAGAGTTTTTGGTGGAGTACTATAGAATTAATACAGTATAAAAAATATTTTTACTGTCTAACTGACATAGATTTATAACATAGGTATATAAACATTAGTTACTAAAACAACTGAACTATTACAAATATTAGATTACTTCTCCAACAATAAGATTAGTTAAAATTATTGTTTTTAGTTACTTCTTATTCCTGGTTTTATTATTCTTTGTGGTTAAATCGGTAACGTAACCCATTGAAATATACCGAAAACCTGGCAGTTAGTCATTATTGATTTATACATCTATTGATATAAAAGACAGTCGAGTTAGTTACACTATTTATAACTTAAGAACGGCTAAACGGATTTGGCTGAAAAACCATAATAGGATACTTTTTATTCCGTTCGACTGCGTTCCTTTAATATTCCAATACAAAATATGTTTTTATTATACAGTTTAATGAATTCCTAAAAGATGGCAACTAAGTTCAATGACGTCACAGTAATGTGGTGCAGTTTATATATCTCGTATATTTATACGGATCGATTCGATCGTTCCTTCATTCCCAGTGTCTCCAGATTGTGGAACTCCTTACCTTCCCACGTCTTCCCCACTCGTCCTAACTTGCAGGCCTTTAAATCCCAAATTAATAAATTGTCTCTTCTGCTCCAATAGATGTTCTCGATACATTTGTATTTAGGTCTATACCTACGAGGACATCCTTAATAAAAAAAATACTCTGATGCCTCCTTAAGGTGACGCAATTAATACATTTAATCGATAAATTACAAAATACAATGAAAAAAATAGTAAAAACATGGAAAATAACAAAAAAACATAATAAAAATGACAAAAACAAAAAAAAGCATTAACCTTTGGTTCAAAATTGTTGGGGAGGTATGTATTTATTATACAGTTCAATGAATTCCTAATAGATTGCGATGTAAGTTGAATTTCTCGATTCATAGATAAACAGAAAAACAAGGAACTAAAGTAAACTAAAAAATAGTAGAAAAAACAAAAAAAATTGCGGAAAAAAGTAAGTATTATGACGCCACCTTAAGGTGGCGCAATAAAGATTCAATATATTTAATCGATAAATTACAAAATACATCGAAATAATACTAAGTACTTGAATACTAAAGAGAAAATATGATAAAATGACAAATCCCAATTAAAGCATAAAAAGCAAAAAGAAACCGGGACAAAATCATAAAGATTTGAAAAACTGGTAAATGAGAAAAGGACACACCTAACTAATTTCCATAGTCAAAACTATAACGTAGTACGTCAATTAACTTTAAAATTATTACACATAGTAAAAAAGAATGAATGGTAATTTTTATTTGTTTTGTTCCAAATTACTTTTAAATATGTAGCAAATTACCATTTAACCAGTTTTAAAACTTATAAATTCCATAAGCAAAAAAATTCCAATTAGCAAATGAACCTCAACCATATATTTCGACAGGCAGGAAATGCATGCTAACAAAAAATTGTTGACACACGCACGCTTTCGTGAAGTGAGTTTATCAATAGGCATAGGTGGTTCCTAATAAATTTTTAGGTAGAAAAAAATATAGTTTTTAATTTATCTATTATTCATTTCTTATATACAAGTGATTAAATTCTTTTATTTTCTAATAGAAAAAAATAGTCATAAAAATATAACTGTTAAATTTAAACTAAAATGTATACACTTAATAAAAATAAAATTTATACATATCACATATTATTGATACTTTTTACCTTTCAAATAAATTAATAAATACTTTCTTGTATAGGTGTAAATACACCGTATGAATAGCGACTTATTTTATATGTTCATATTTCGAAGACTGTTTAGTCAGTTTGAAAAGAAAAGATTATCGACCGACTATTTTTTTACGTCTCGATAGTTCAAAAATGTTTTTTCAATATGCAGATATCTCGCAAAAATTTCCCTAAAAACATTATCTGTTTCTGCAGTTTGTTCCAATCTGCTCGCTTAACATTCCAAGATATGACTCGTTTATTCCTGTATGCGATACTAATTCAGTTGTATTTCAAACTTTTCGGCGACTTTGTGACTCCAAGAATCTGATCACTTTCTGTTTTTTTTCTCAGACATCTCTCTTATAGCTAAAGCCTCAAAAGTGTATGAAACTTCTGCGTTCTTTTATTACATTACATAACAGAGAGAAAGATAAAAACGTTTATAAGCTAAAAATCCTGAAAATCCTTATGAAGTGTATGTATTACTACGTTATTAAATGAATTTCGCAATGGATACTTGCCTTTTTAAACTAACCTTAAGTATCTTTTAATGTCTCACATTAACTCGGCCACGATAATCCCTGAATATTATATTAAAAACCTCTCTCATACCCTGATGCCGAGACGTAAGTGATGCAGAGAAGTTCAATGTCGACCAGCACTATGTGCAAATGATTGAATTAGGAGTAAATGTATATGAAATCAAATCAAATATAATTTATTGCTTAGTAAAATAAAGTACATTCTAATATACAGAATTAAAGAAAAAATGATGTTTAAATTCATAAAACCTTAAATAAAAAAAAATTACCTAAGCAAATGGTGTTGATTCAATGAATGACTGAAAAAGTTGGACATTGATGTTCCATCAACACACACAAGAGCGCTACTCACTTGATTCAGCAACACATATATATACACGTTTAAAAAAATTTAACGGACTTATACTTTTCCATTCAACGGAAATATCATTACAAGACGACGCCATTGTGTGTATAAAAGATCGACGGAACCGACCTCGAATGACGAGGAATAGAAAGAAAACCACGATGACGTAGGTTTAGATTGTTAATGTCCGTTCGAAATGTGAGATGTGTAAACAAATATGGTGGACAATTATAAACTAAAATCTTGTAAAAGAAACTTAACATATGAATCCTACGCCGACCATCCATATTCACCAAGACAGAAATCATCAGGACATCAGAGACATGATTACGACGACAGATACCACATATATAAAGCGCAAACAGGAATTCTGAACCTTTTGAATCCTAGAAGAAGTAAAGCGGTTAATTCAAGGGCTGTAAACAACATCAACGAAATTAAAATGACTCAGGACTCAGTGTCTTACGTACACCAATTGGTAAACACGAAAGGGATAAATTTGCCTTAAAGATGAATAGCCTTTTTTGACAAAAATAAAAATATGCTCTCTAGAGCAAAGACTAACATCCTCCATCAAATTTCTGGCCACCGATGCAAAACTCAATACATCGTTGTTAGGCTTCAAACGAAGATTCTGCTAAAGAAAATCATGGTCTACATTCTAGCATAAAAGGAGCACCTCCTTAGTACAAAATGGAAGAAATTATAACTGTGTATCATCGGCATATAGATGATACCTGCAAAACTTTAAACAACGATATAAATCTAAAGTATATAGGTAAAAAGCAAGGGACCCAAAATAGATCCCTGTGGCACACTAGCAGACAAGGGCAAATGGTCGGAAAGCTCATCAGAGATCTTAACTCGCTGCAAACTATTCTGGAGATAATTATCTTGAAATAGATGCGTACTATTGAAATAATCCATGAAATCCAGAGAAGGTAGGGAATTGACATTAGAAGATACAAAACACGATTAACATCCTGCAAATTTCCCGGTAAGTTCCGATCAGGTTTTCTGCCAAGATTTAAATTACGTAATTCTTTCCACATAGACTTCGCGTTATCCCAATTCCTATCCGCCGTATATTCGAAGTAGACCTCCTTCTTACGAAGAATTGAGGAGGTATAACAATATTTCGCAGCTTACTTAGTGGTTTTAAGTGGCAATACTTACAGGTCCAGTTGAATTATATCGGCGCAGTTTTATTTGATGTTAAAGGTTATCCACGGTTTATATTGCTTATTTATTAAGTGGATTACTACTGGAGCATGTAAATAAAAAATTTGCAGTAAATGTGAGGAGAAAAATAATCTGATCTATATCCTTTAATTCGCCAAGCAACCAACTCCAGATTACCACGATACCAATACAGATCAAAACGAGAGAAGTCCATAAAATTACGGGAATATTTGTAATAACGTAACAAAAAGTAATTATTTATTATAAATACTTTAATTTTCCTAATTTATTACCATGTTTAATAAATCAAAATTATATTTTGACATTATTTTTTTTTATAATTTTATTACCCGTTAGTGTAGCAATTACCTATACCTCCCACACTGTTGTATCGCATAGGCTCTCTAGCTAGAGCGGTTGGGTTTTAGATTTCTGACTCAGATAAGGGTGAAATGTGGCAATAACGCGATAATTATATGATGTTCGGTTATGCTTTTGTGTTTCCACGTATAATTGGATATGCAACTCTGTAGATAAACCAAAAACTTTTCCCAATCAAAGAAAGAAGTAGCTAATGAAAAAAGAGCTTTTAATGATTGCTTTGCTTGTTAACTAATGACGTTAGTTGAAAATTAATGATATTGTTTATTTCATTTAATGATATAATTATTAACGAAATAAGAAGTATGGGTAATTATAAACTCGTAGAAAATTACCAAACTACTGCTGCAACAAAAACTATTTAAAAACAAAAATTTTTACAATTTCAAATGCTATATTATACCATTATCTTATCAATTAAACAAAAGTGTCCAACACATAACGTAAAGTGCACGATTTTCGAGTTTTAGAAATTCTGGTAGCAGGTACATATTATAAAAAGAAGAGTACTTATTATACTTGCCCTGTTTTTGTGTTAATTTGTAAAAATAGCTGCTTATTGGAAAAATTAAAAAGAAGTTCTACGAGATTTTTAAGACGCCGGTAAGGAATCCGGCGTTAAATTTCTGGAAAATCCAGTCTGTCTATACATAAATTGAAAATTTTTTTTTGCAGTTTAACCCGGTTTAACTACTTTTAGGAGGAAATTCATTTCGTTTTCCACATCGTTGGTGACAACAACAGAAAATATTAATTTTAGAATTATTTTTATTGCTATGTTTATCCTGAAAGAATACAATCTTTTTGCAATCTGCATTAAACACGGTTCTCTTAAGCAATGTTCCAAGATATTTAATTGCAGCGATAAAACTGCTCATATTAATCTATACTAATATTATAAAGAGGAAAGGTTTGATTTTTTGTTTGTTTGTTTGTTTGTTTGAAATGAATAGGCTCCGAAACTACTGGACCGATTTCAAAAATTCTTTCACCGTTGGCAAGCTACATTTATGCTATGTTTCATTAAAAAAAAAATAGGAATCCTTATAAAATGCCATTAATGTAACCAAAAATGACCTTAAAATCCTTACATCGCGTGCGCAGTGAATACTATTGATTATAGAATAAAATAATGTACTACGATTTTGAATAATATATAAATATCTACAAAAGATGCCGCGACAGCATATGTCTAACTGTTATAGTTACGTCACAATAACTATTTTTTAAAAATTTTTATCTTGGTATTAATCCTTATCAAAATAACTTATTTCATAATCACGACAGATATCACAAATTTAGCATGTGCAATGGGACGAGACTACTTATAAAGGAATTAAAGGACAATTAAGTTGTAGCAACCATTATAACTGAACCACCAGCTGGTCAACTAGCTCATACACTGAGGATACCAATGATCCCAACTGATCTACCAAATCCATTTAAACCGCTTCAATTTCCTATCAAAACATCTTTCGTTTTACTAATAATAAGCCTCAAGGTCAAACCTTCCAATTAGTAGGGATCGGTTTTCCACATGGCCAACCGCCTAAGGCGGGTCGGAGCTCCTGAAAATCAATTTATTTGGCAGCCAGAAAATAAAACAACATGTAATATTGTTTACAGGGAAGCGTTGACCCAATAAATTTAATGGCTTTTGTTATTTTTCTTTTATCCCCGTGCAAAGCCGGGGCGGGCTGCTAGTCTCATTTATTTAGAAAACAAACTAATTCCATTCTAGGAGTTGTTCTACTAAGTAAACTTATAAAATTCAACAAAATTTTCAAATTAAGTTTTTTTTTTTTAATCCTCAGTTTAATCATAAAACTTATAAATCATAAATTATAAATTTGATGTTTAAAGTTCGTTTACAAGATAAATTCTTAAAACTGGTAAAGTTTGAAACATTCTAAAACTATTTGTCTCTGATTTCTATAGGCTTTTATGGTTTCGGTGAATAATCTAATCTCATATTAATCTCCATTGTAATTAAATTGAGCTTAGTGAAACGTTAATTAATTCAACAAATCGATATATCGACTAGGAAAAAATAAACAGATTGTGCTCGTATTCAAAACCTAACAATAGAGTGCTGGCTGGAGATAATTTCTCGTTTCTAGGAATACCTACATTCATTCACAGAGCCACAAATTGAAAGAGATGTGGAGTATTACTAGCTCAGTAGGTATACTATTAGGTTTTTCGGGTAGCTGATATTGCCAATGTTTGTTTGTTACTGCACAGCTGTATCATTCTCTTGATACCCTAACACTCTCCAATAATACTCTTATAGAATCCTTGTTTCGAAAGATTTTATAAAAAAGTTAAAAGAAAAATAATGATAGGCAATTTAATTTAATAAAGCAGCATGCCGCATTGCCATATTATACTCTACATAATAAGCATTTATAGCATTATAATTTACAATAAATGTCTAATTATATCGGTTCGAATGGCATCATAGATATATTTTTTGAAAATGATATTTTTAGTATAAAAGTTTTTTGTTTCAGATTTTTGAAAATGATACCTATGTGGAAAATAGTTTCGGAATTATTGAGGAACAGGATACGGTGACAACGATGTCAATATTGGTTATAGGTAAGTGTACTTTGTTTGTAAAAAAAAGGTATAGTTGATTCAAATAGAAGTGTCATCAAGTGGGCTGGGTACGTGTGAGATCATCTTTAACTTTATTACTAGATTCAATGGAAACAGAACTTTAGTTAGGGAATTATATGTCATCGCGATGTGTCAAAATGTTTATTATATTGAGCATATTATGTAGCAATCTGATCACAAGCTGGCTAATATTGCGATTCAAATTTCACTAAACGTGGGTACTGCCACTACAAATTTGAATTTTCCAGAGACTACTTGATGACACTTCTATTTAAATCAACTATAAATGTGTATTATAGTTTATATTACTATACTTATAAAAGTACCCTCACCCGCTACTAGGTCTACCAAGTAGCACTCTACTAGCTACTTTCCTTAAATTGCTGCGCACCTATTTTTGTAATAAGGAAAATACATCATTGATAATTAAAAAATTAATTTAATTTTATTAACAGTAACATTACCAGAACTCTACATCCCGACAGACTAGTTAGAAAAAGAGATCGCCTATTATCGTATATACTGTTTGTTTTTAAAACAGCTACGTATATACTTTTATATACTCCTTTGACAGTAAATGTCATTTATACTCATTGTCAAAATGCAGGGTAAAGTAAGCTATAACGCACAGTTGTGCGTAATGAAACGTCATTCCAACATGTTTTTATTTATCATCGAATTAACTACAATCTCAAAAAGTTGTAAGTAAAAATTATATTATATTAAATATCATTATATTTAATTATAATGTTTGTAGCTTCCCTGATGATGGCTGTAGCAACAGCCGAAAGCTCGGAATAAAGAATTTAAAAGAATTTAATTATTATAATTAATTAGTCAGCAAATAATTCTTATTCATATATATATATAGATTTATAATTATTTTTGACCGGATAGTATAAAAGAAAAAATGATTTTTCTTGGGGTTGCGGTCCAAAGGCCTCTAGTGATTAAAACACTATTAAAGGTGTACTCTTTTATTAAAAGTCAAGCTTTCGAAACCGTTTGGTTTCTTTCTCAAGACAACTAAAATGTGAACAAAATATTACACAACATTGAACAAAATATAAAATTTTAACTTACTAATAGTTGAGAATTGTAAGAATAAAACCTTAAAACACGAAGAATAATGAAAAATTTTTTAAAAGATTTTTTTTTTTTTGTATAATTATAGTCAAAATTTTTTTGATTGATGTAAATTAGATATCGATTGTCACATTCAATTGTAAAATTTTTTTGATTGAAAAATAAAAAATAAAAAGGGGGATAAAATAATTTTGAAAAAAAAAAAAATAATAATAATAATATTAAAGATTTACTGGTTAAATAATTGTATCAAATAACTATATATATTACTAAGATCTTTAATATCACTCCTGTTAAGCTTTTAGATAAATCCAATTTAATTTATTCTATTCCATGTGGTGAATGTAATAATGTCTATATAGGACAAACTTCTAGGAACCTTAAGGGTAGAATAACATCCCATAAAAGCGATTGTAGATTACAAAAAAATTCCTGTGCCCTAGCTGAACACTCTATGAATACTTCTCATATTTTTGATTTTAATAATGCAAAAATACTTGATGGGGAAAGGAACTATCACAAAAGAGTTTTCCTGGAAATACTTCTAATACAATAAATAAAAAAAGTGATATTAAAGATCTTAGTAATATATATAGTTATTTGATACAATTATTTAACCAGTAAATCTTTAATATTATTATTATTTTTTTTTTTTTTCAAAATTATTTTATCCCCCTTTTTATTTTTTATTTTTCAATCAAAAAAATTTTACAATTGAATGTGACAATCGATATCTAATTTACATCAATCAAAAAAAATTTGACTATAATTATACAAAAAAAAAATCTTTTAAAAAATTTTTCATTATTCTTCGTGTTTTAAGGTTTTATTCTTACAATTCTCAACTATTAGTAAGTTAAAATTTTATATTTTGTTCAATGTTGTGTAATATTTTGTTCACATTTTAGTTGTCTTGAGAAAGAAACCAAACGGTTTCGAAAGCTTGACTTTTAATAAAAGAGTACACCTTTAATAGTGTTTTAATCACTAGAGGCCTTTGGACCGCAACCCCAAGAAAAATCATTTTTTCTCTTATATATATATATTCGTGACCCTATCATCCTTTTTGCGTACATGCCCATTAATTTTTCCCCTTTTATATATATATATATATATATATATATATATATATATATATATAGGATAGGAATATATATATATTGAGATGATATTAGTTACTATGTTATATTAAATAAGAATGTAGAAGGAAAATCTAATGGAAAGTAGAGAAAGGAGATTTTCTTATTTCGAGTCAGAGCGCAAATTTAGTAACATTGGGATTGATTATCATCATCTTCTTCATAATTCCTAAAAAAGAAAAAAGAAAATAGAATAATAAGAAAAAAAATATACAAATACATTTCAAAGATTTTTATTTAAAGATTCAAAAATGATTAATCTACATTATATAAAGTTTTGATAATTATGAAATTGATAAATGGGTAAAGTAGATAATTAAAAGTTTATAAAATTGCCAATACGTTAGTAATCAAACATTAATTTTAAATGAATTAGGGGAGTAAGTAAATGAGAAAATTAAATTATAAAAAAAAAAGACATCACAAATAGTTAAAATACATGTTAAAACTTCTACTTACTTTTAAATTATACGTATTTACCAACCATATTCTAATTTATAAATAGTTCAAATGCCAAATGAAATATTCTGAAAAAGAGAAAATTATTAGTTTGTAGTGCTAGTAAATTTCATAAGAATATAAAAAAAAGAATGATCATTGTTTTAAATTGTAATATTGAATCAAGAATTAGATTTTGTTAAAAATTTTATTTGAATAAGAAATTAGTAGGCGATTAGATGGAAAAGATGTATAGATTTAAGTTTGTTGAATTTGTCATTTGTTTTTTTTGTTGATTCGGATAGAATCTCTCTTGTTTTCGACCTTCTGAAGAGGAAGGATGTAAAAAGTTTCGATGAAGATTTTTTGTAAAAATTATGATGTTAAAAGAAAGTTAAAAGGAGATTAGTAAGATTTATATTATAAATAATTAGTTAAGAAGTTTGTAGAAGATATTTCTCTCTTGTTTTTTTGGTTGTTGAAATGGAAGTTGTATTAAAAATTTGCTCCGTAGAAATTTTGAGTTTTTTTTGAAAGTATTGAGAATAGAAAGTATTAAAACAGTTTAAAGTATAAAGAATATCCCAAGGTAACCAGAGGAAGCAATTGGTAAGAGAAATTTATATGTTTTTATGAAGAAATAGATATTTCAATTTATGGGGCTGAGCACTTTATGGTATAACTGTATTTTAATTGAGTTAAAGAAGATTAAATTAATATTTAACAAGAAAGAAAGTCATAATTACACTTACCAGAGAAGATAGTAGTCATCCATCGCTTGGTTTTGAAGAGGAAGTGATTATTTGATCTTCATAAAGTTTCCTGAAATCTTTGCTGTATTGGAGGAAGAAAGTAGATTGTCCTAAGAACAGAATCCTGATTCCAGAAGAGGGTGAAGCTTCACACAAATGGTAACAACTTTGCACTCGTTATAATAAAGAGTTTTATATGTGTTTGATTTTTGAAATTTTGATGAACATTTTTATTTCACTGTTTTATGTATTTAACTAAATTATTATTATTATTATTCACCTTTTTGATAAGTTTAATCCAAATTGTTTAGTAACTCAAGTCAGAATATTTCATTTTATATATTTGATGCATATTTGGGTTTATCAACGGTATCTTTGAAGTTTGACACATTTTGAATTAGAAAGGTTAGAAATTTATATGCAATTCACGCCTAGAAAATATTGTTGGTCTAGGATAGTGCGATTATACAGTCATTTTATTGCAAATTTGTGTATTAATTGATTTTGAATCTAGTTTGGTTGAATATTTGAACTCTGACCTTGACATAAGGGAATAGCCGGTAGCATATTTAATTAATCATATTGGAAAATAATTACACTGAGTTAATTCTTACCTATTCACTATTTATATTTAAAATTTAAAATTAATTAAAGGTAAGGAATATTTTATAACATAGTGATTGATATTATCAAAACATATTATTATTATTCATACATGTTATAAATTTTGGCGCCCAACGTGGGGCTCGAAACAATCAAAATTAGAGCCGATTCAAATAATTAAAATTTGAGAATTTTGTTAAATTTTTTTTTATTATTTCGTTCTAAACAATCAAAACTAGAGCCTATTTAAATAATTAATCTTTAAAATATTTTTTTTTTGAAAACTTGATTTGAAATTTTTTTTTGTGATTCATATTAGTTATATTTAGCTCGATAGAATAAATTGTGAATATGGAGGGAAAAATGAGATTGAGAGATGGTAAGATAGTAGGAGATGAGAGTGAAAGTAGTGATGGAGGAGAGATTGAGATGGAAAGTGTGGCGGTACAAGTACATGAAGAGAGAGTGTTAGGAGCAGGAGATTACCGAGTGGAAGAGCTCATTCAAACAGGCCAGACACAGGAAGAAGCAGAAACGGAAGAAGGAGAGAATTTAATGGAGATAGGGGGAGAGCAGGATCGAACCATGGTTGAAATAGAGACAGAGGAAACTGCTGGTGAAAATGCACAAGAAGAACAAATGGTACAGGAAAGACCAAAAGAAGAAACCAGACCTGATATGGATGGTATACTTCAATTCCTTATGATAAAATTTGAAGAAATAAAAGATATGAATAAGAAATTAAAAGAAGATATAAAAGAAGATAATGTGAAGATGAGGGAAGATATAGATAAGAAATTTGAAGAAAATAATAAAAAGTTGGATCAAATTAAAGAAGATAATGACATGTTTAAAAAGGAAATAAGTAGTATGAAAGAAGACAATTTAAAGATAAGAGAAGAAGTTAAAGTTATAAAAAAGGAAGATGTGAATAACAAACTAGAAGAAAATAATGAAGGATTAGATGAAGTAAAAGAAGATATGAATAATAAACCAGAGGAGAACAATAAGAAATTGAATGAGACTAACGAAATATTGGAGAAAATAGAAGATGATAGTAAGAAATTTGAAGAGAAATTGGAGGATAAGAATGAAAAATTGGATGAAAGGAAGGAAGATATTATAAGAGAGTTGGATAAGAAGTTTGAAGAAATGAATAAAAGTATTATGATGACTATGGATAAAAATATTATGAATATGAATGAAACAATTGAAGAGAAAGTTGAAGAGAAGAATAAAAAATTGGATGGAATGACAGAAGATATGAAAGAATATATGAATAACAAACTAGAGGAAAATAATAAAAAATTGGATGAGAATAATAAAATATTGGATGAAATGACGGAAGATATGAAGGAAAATATGAATAAAAAACTTGAAGAGACTAATAAAAGATTGAAGGAAATAAAAGAAGATACTAAGATATTTAGAAGAGAAATTAATAACATAAAACAAGACAATTTGAAGAGTACAGAGGAAGACACAAATCAAATAGATGAAGGAAGGGAGAAGACTATTAAGAAATTTGTAGATGAATATAAAGCAGAACAAGCAGAAAAGAGTGAAAATAAAATAATTCAGAAAGTTAAAGACAGTGGTATATTGCTAAGTCATACGAAAAAACAGAATAAACCAGAACAAGTAGAAGAAATTCAAACAATAATGCACCATCAAATTGTTAACAACAGAGAAAATCAAAATTTGTCTGTGGATGATAAGCAGTTTTGTAATTATTTCTTGGGAAAGATAAAACAAGCGCTCCGAGAAAAATTGTTTATTTGTAAATACCAAGAAAGGGGGAAGAAATTTAAATCTACAATAGGTATTAGGTATATTTGGAAATATCAGGAAAGAGGCAAGATATTTAGGTGTATCGGAAAATTAAATGTATAGGAAAAATATTAAATAAGGGGGAACAAGTTTAAAAGTAGAAAAATTAAGTTATATTTGAATGAATGTTAGAAAGGGGGAAGGAATTTGAGATTAACAGAATTTTACAAATTAAAAAAATTCATAAAGATGTTAGGTAGATGATATTAATAGCAAAGTTTTGTAAATAATAGTATTAAGATGTAAATATCAAATTAAGATTTAATGGTTTTATTAAAAAAAGGTTTATACAATCTGTGCAAATAATATTAATTGAGGCTAAAGTTTTTGTAAAATGAGTGTTTATTTATAAAAAAAAAATAGATTAAAATTATAATTTTTAATCCAACATCAATGAAATGTTTGATGTAAAAATTTTAATTGGGGGATTTGAGATGATATTAGTTACTATGTTATATTAAATAAGAATGTAGAAGGAAAATCTAATGGAAAGTAGAGAAAGGAGATTTTCTTATTTCGAGTCAGAGCGCAAATTTAGTAACATTGGGATTGATTATCATCATCTTCTTCATAATTCCTAAAAAAGAAAAAAGAAAATAGAATAATAAGAAAAAAAATATACAAATACATTTCAAAGATTTTTATTTAAAGATTCAAAAATGATTAATCTACATTATATAAAGTTTTGATAATTATGAAATTGATAAATGGGTAAAGTAGATAATTAAAAGTTTATAAAATTGCCAATACGTTAGTAATCAAACATTAATTTTAAATGAATTAGGGGAGTAAGTAAATGAGAAAATTAAATTATAAAAAAAAAGACATCACAAATAGTTAAAATACATGTTAAAACTTCTACTTACTTTTAAATTATACGTATTTACCAACCATATTCTAATTTATAAATAGTTCAAATGCCAAATGAAATATTCTGAAAAAGAGAAAATTATTAGTTTGTAGTGCTAGTAAATTTCATAAGAATATAAAAAAAAGAATGATCATTGTTTTAAATTGTAATATTGAATCAAGAATTAGATTTTGTTAAAAATTTTATTTGAATAAGAAATTAGTAGGCGATTAGATGGAAAAGATGTATAGATTTAAGTTTGTTGAATTTGTCATTTGTTTTTTTTGTTGATTCGGATAGAATCTCTCTTGTTTTCGACCTTCTGAAGAGGAAGGATGTAAAAAGTTTCGATGAAGATTTTTTGTAAAAATTATGATGTTAAAAGAAAGTTAAAAGGAGATTAGTAAGATTTATATTATAAATAATTAGTTAAGAAGTTTGTAGAAGATATTTCTCTCTTGTTTTTTTGGTTGTTGAAATGGAAGTTGTATTAAAAATTTGCTCCGTAGAAATTTTGAGTTTTTTTTGAAAGTATTGAGAATAGAAAGTATTAAAACAGTTTAAAGTATAAAGAATATCCCAAGGTAACCAGAGGAAGCAATTGGTAAGAGAAATTTATATGTTTTTATGAAGAAATAGATATTTCAATTTATGGGGCTGAGCACTTTATGGTATAACTGTATTTTAATTGAGTTAAAGAAGATTAAATTAATATTTAACAAGAAAGAAAGTCATAATTACACTTACCAGAGAAGATAGTAGTCATCCATCGCTTGGTTTTGAAGAGGAAGTGATTATTTGATCTTCATAAAGTTTCCTGAAATCTTTGCTGTATTGGAGGAAGAAAGTAGATTGTCCTAAGAACAGAATCCTGATTCCAGAAGAGGGTGAAGCTTCACACAAATGGTAACAACTTTGCACTCGTTATAATAAAGAGTTTTATATGTGTTTGATTTTTGAAATTTTGATGAACATTTTTATTTCACTGTTTTATGTATTTAACTAAATTATTATTATTATTATTCACCTTTTTGATAAGTTTAATCCAAATTGTTTAGTAACTCAAGTCAGAATATTTCATTTTATATATTTGATGCATATTTGGGTTTATCAACGGTATCTTTGAAGTTTGACACATTTTGAATTAGAAAGGTTAGAAATTTATATGCAATTCACGCCTAGAAAATATTGTTGGTCTAGGATAGTGCGGTTATACAGTCATTTTATTGCAAATTTGTGTATTAATTGATTTTGAATCTAGTTTGGTTGAATATTTGAACTCTGACCTTGACATAAGGGAATAGCCGGTAGCATATTTAATTAATCATATTGGAAAATAATTACACTGAGTTAATTCTTACCTATTCACTATTTATATTTAAAATTTAAAATTAATTAAAGGTAAGGAATATTTTATAACATAGTGATTGATATTATCAAAACATATTATTATTATTCATACATGTTATAATATATATATCTCACACTACTGTATTTAGTATTATTAATTGGTTAGAAGATGTTTTATATTCAAAGGTTAGAATGCAGCATTTATCTTTATTGCATATATTCAGCGGTTCTCAACTGTGGGACATGACCCCCACGAGAGCAAATTAAGTTGGTAAGATAGGCACAGTAAATTGAAAAACATAATTATTATAACCGATTTATAAAAATTTTATTGTCAAATATTAAACTACAGCTCCCAGAACGCTCATGGCTGGTGATAATAAAACTTTCTCTGTCGCACATCGACCTAAACTTAACGCTGATATGATTTCTCTAACCGGACATGAGTCGGTACGGTAGATGATCAAACTTATTACTAAAAAGTTTTAAATACTCTTAGAATAAAAGGACTAATTGCTGACAGCTAGCTTTGTAGCTTTAAGTTGGGTTCCACATCGGAAATGGTGACTCTGAGTTCTTGTTTTAGTTGAAGCTTATTTCGATATTTAGATTTAAACGAAGCAACAGCAGAAAATCATGTTTCACCAAAAAACGACTTGAGGAAAACTAACAAAATCCGTATTGCTTATATAGGCGTTTATTACTAAGAAGTCTTTCGAATTTCGATGCAGAAATTTGTTAAAGATTTGGTACTGAAATCCATTTTCAGTTAAGTGCTAGACGAATCATCTATTAGCGCACTTGAGAATGTTGCCCAGTGTTTACATTTTTCTTAAAAGTATATCATTCTATTGCGCGTTAATAAGAAAAAAATAGTAATTCTTTCTAAGTTAAACATGGTAACTGGCATTTATTTGAATGTAGCATTGGTACCACTTGTATTTACGTCACAATGACGTCACTTACCTACAGACAATTGGGCCTCAAGGTATACCTACTGGAAAATCCTGCATACTTTTACACAATGTTGGAACCATATCAAAGCACTTATATACATCCATATATTGCGATAAAATTATCGCTCGATAAAAAGTCGTCTATATCAAAAATCTGTATACCTACTGTTTGCTATATGTGTAATTATCTAATCTAAATGTAGATATTTTTATTATTACGAATATAAAAAAACTATTTTAGGATTAAAGACATTGGTAAAATCTTGTTTACCTACATCTTTTCTATTTTTGCACTATTTAATTTATACTTTCTTGAAAACAAAGCAATTATAAAATGCTGGTTTATAAGATAAGCAGTAAAGTCGAGTCACCTGTTTTTTGTGCTTTCTATTGTCAACCAGAAGAAAATGAAATTAGCTTTTACTTTGACACATGTTCGTTGATGCAGAAACCGTTGTTTCTAATTTAACTAAGTTCTGTTCGCCGAATGTCGTAAAGCACCAGCATTTTACTTTACTTTAAGGGCTGAAAATGAATTTACAAAAAAATAAAATAATTAAAAAAGTGTCGAATATAAAGAGGCAATCTAAATGGAAATTTTACAGAGTAGGCATCAGCGACTAATTTCAGTTAAAAAATCATCCATTTCTAATAAATATATATTATTAAATCTCGCGTTTTAAACAATTTCTCTTTACATTAGTAACGTTATGAATGTTGCTGCGATTTTTTATTGATCTTAATTTCAATATTTTTATTGTGTGCACTTCAAATACTTTAGATTAAACACTATAAAGCGACTAATTGTTTATTAAAACCGAAAGCCTCGATTATGTCTCTTAAGGGAATATTATTGTTTGTGATAAATTTCAGACCAGTGTGACTGACGGATGCTTAATGAATTTTCAGCCCCATAACCAAACAGAACGATACACAACGATAACCAGACAAAGGACAATGAAATTTGTTTTGATTTTCTACCTGGGTCGCACATATGCATTCATATATCTTTTTTTATGTGTTTGTTAGATATTTGTATTTTCCATATCTCGAAAGAATGTTATATTAATTACCTACTCTATTTCTGGAATCCTTTAAAAATAATCCTTTTGAGTGAAAATTTTATAGAAGATTTGATCCTGTAATATTTTGGTATTATATATATGACAGTCTTATATAACATGATGTAAAAGATGATACACAACGTATCAAGTGCCATGCTGTCAAAGATAATTCCAGTTTTAAACTTGATTGGTGTCCGGTTAGACTTTCTAACTCAAGACACCGGGATGCTGCGCCATAGATATAAATATTAATCAAGTCTACTTCTATAGATATTATTCATAACCTATACTACCCTGATGAGTTCAAATGAGAGCGAAACACAGTGTCTGTAGTTTGGTTTTGCCTTTGTATGAGCTGATTAATATTTATATCTATGTCGCAGCATCTTAAGTTAGAAATTCTAACCGGACACCAATCCAATTTAACACTGGAATTATTTTTGACAGCACGGCACTGGATACGTTGTGTATCATCTTTTACATCATATCATGTATAATATATAGGATTTCAAATAACTGATTACAAATGTTTATAAAAAAAATTATAAACAAGTATCCCGAATATAAAATAAACATTTTTCCTAGAATTTTCGCAATAGCTCTTAAGAAAATTAAAATACGTGAAAAAAGAGTAACAAAAAAGATATCTAATAAAAAACTAATTCGTTGCCCCTTAACTCTCAACAGTAGTTAGATTAAGTTAGTATAATGTAAGACCCACAAGGTTGTTAATTAATGTCCTACCTACATGTTTTAGACAAACTCATGATCAATGTCAATGTCTTGCTGTGGTATTCTATTCCACTCCATTGAAAGGTTGTCCTGTATTAAACGGAATATTTTGTTGTAAAATCCGTCTGCCCAATATGTACTATACATACTCAATTGTATTTAAATCTGGCGATTGTGCAGGCCACGGTAAAACCTCAATTTCAGGATTTTCGAGGAATGTTCTTACGACTTTGGCCGTATGCGAACGCGCATTATCAGGCATAAATTAAAATTGGGAACTGGTTTGTAAAACAAAGGATACAACAATAGTTTCGAGAACATTATATAAACAAAATAGAGGCCCACTCACGTCTAACAAAATTTGCGTGTTCTTGTGCCCACTAAAGTCGATGAGCTCAATTTCCTCTGGAAAACACAGACACTCACACAGGTCTTTGAGCATTGAACCCAAATTCATGCAATCTATTTCTAATAGTTTTGTATACTTACATATAAACACCTGATGGGTCCCATGAAGCCTCATTTGTAGTTGTGATGCAAATATAGAGCTATCTCGCAAGCAACCTAATAAAACGGTCTTCAATCATCCTTGACGTTCAGCAACATCACAAGTTTCTTGGAAACTATAAAACCCCCTGAATAGGTTTTAAACGGGTTATAATTATTGCTAGCCCAGGCATTATTTCTTAGTAGCATTACCGTCCAAGGTGGTGCAATAATCAGACAAAAAAGATTAAAAACATAAATTTAAAGCTATTAATGTATTAATAAATTAATAGAAATTGCAAAAGTTAAATCAAGACGATCAAAAAGCCTACTGACTACTAACGCATCTGTGGCTAAAGTGGCTATAGATAAAGATTGCAGGTTCGAGTCCTGCCGGATACGACATTTTTTCAATTTCTCCTTAATATAATTTTTATCATTGTGTAATTTCTAAATTTTAAAAATGACGTGAGAAATATCTGAAAATAAATAATAAGTTTACCAAAAAATCCATGTTTCCGATCTCCTAACCGAATAAAAATGTCAGAGCACACAAAAAGTGACTTAGAGGTTGATGTTTGATTACACAAAAAGTGACTTAGAGGTTGATGTTTTCATGGTCAATTAATGTGAATGTGCTTAAGGAAAAATTCAGTGTCACATGTGACATGATAGTTAGATCAAGACGAATAAGAAGCCGACTAACGACTTATGCATCTGTGGTTAAAGTGTTTAAAGGTATTACCGGCTTCAGCTAAAGTTGCAGGTTTATCGGGTCCTGTTAGATAAGACATTTTTTTCCAATTTCTTCTTATTGTCATTTTTTTGGTTGTATAATTTCAAAATTCACATCAGAGATATCCCAAAATAATTAGTTTACTAATATAACCTAATTTTGTAGTTATTTAATTGAAATATACTGAACAATTGCAAAGTGGTGGAATCATACCAAAACGTTCAAAACTAACATACGTGAGTCATTGCTTTAGAATTCATCACGAGGATTGCCAGAAAATCTATTTTCCATACTAAAACCGCTGGAAATGTTATTAATGACCGTAAGGGTATTAGCAATCCCTAAAGTTTGTGTTTAATTTCCAGAATTTAGCGAAACGAGCGTCGAATCTGTTTAGAAATGCAAATTTTGTAACGGTGGTAGAGATTAATAACAAAAAACACAAACAATCCTTGTTATTACTTCAACTTAGAATATTCGACATGGCTCACAGTTCCGTAGTAAAGTTAAATAATAATCAATAGTTTATTTTCTATTTGTACTAGTCTTAATTCATTTTTAAAAAAATATTTATTAATTTTTAGTTTTTTATTCATAGTAAAAAAAATGTTTTATTTTTTTGCATAAAAACGACGACGCCCCATACGACAAAAAGATGAGAGGGATATTTTGGTACAAATTAAACGAGGATTTCCAAAATAATTTTTAGTTTGAAATATCTCAGTGGTGTACCATTTTTTCCTTCAAAAACATTGAGATCATTACCCGTATGCGCGCCAATGATGAACATAAAATTTTTAATTGCATGTCAACCAATTCGCAATAACGAAGAATTTGCGGACAAATCTTATACAGCAAACTGTCATTATTTTTTCATGCAGAATCATCGCACTTATTCTCTAACAACCCTGTATATACAAAAAAATATTTCGTTATAATACATGGTGATTCCATATAAATTAGTTTGTAATCCATTGCAATTACAAAAAAAGTACAAAAAGCAATAGTTTTTTTGGAAGGTAAATACTTAAGAGAATGATGGTAGAAAAGGCCTTTCATCTAATAATTTAACAATAATGTCAGCATCAATGGTTAATTAAACAATCAGTTGCAGAAAACACTCTTTTCTAAATATTTGAAAAACATGTATTGTAGTGAAGCGTTCCACAAATGTGGGAAATTAAAAAATGCAAATTTTGAGGCTTTGTAAATGAAAACAGATCAACAATTAATTAAATAATTGATAGAATCAGTATACATACTTAAAAATAGTTCTTATTTAAAAAAATTCAAATGTCAACGACCAATTTCCTAAATGCAGAAAGAAAATCTGTGTGGTTAAACGTAAAATCAGCTTATTCAACCAACATAAGTAAAGAATTTCTCGAAGATTGTCTCCATATTAACAACATTAAAATTTTAATAGTTTGGCTACGTTCTTACAAACTGAGTCATACATGTCTCAATTTAAGTTTATGCAACATCACTTTTTTAAATTTCGAAATTATTGTTTAAACAAGAATTTATATAAAAGTTTAATACCTGACATTTTGTTCTTGTACCTATTATATATATAAAATAGCTCGATAATTGTTAAAAGCCGTTAAAGGTTGTCAGAAAATCAATAAAACTCCAGCTGCAGAAATAAACTGACAATGAAATAAGCCGAAAGAATAATAACAGGTATAAAAGGGAGTAATATACTAAGGGTGATATTCAGTATCAATAGCAATTAATGCAGAGAATATGTGGTTATTAAGACAAATGTGGTATTCTTTGAAGTAATGAAATAGACTGTTTGACTTTGTACACACTTACTGAAGTCAAAGAAATGAAAGGAAAACACGTATTTTTCTCTGGGAAGCGTGTATTAAAAATTATAAAATTTATTAGCTGAACGCTTTCGGCCTAACACCGGCCATCATCAGAGCTAAAAGTATAAAATAAAACGGTACAATATAAATTTGTTTAACAAACAACAAATATAGTAACTTACGTCCACAGGTTAAATGTAAAAAATGTAACTAAAATACAAAGTCTAAAAAACAACTAAAATATGACAAAACCGAAAAAATTACAAACTACAACGACCAAAAAAGTAAAAACCTGAAAACAAACAATTTCAAAAGATAACATCGTAAAATATGGAATAAATGGAAAATGAGAAAAAAACGGGTGTGGCAGTCAGTGAGACTGCCGGTAGAAGTTATACTGCTATGCACGTGCCCGTATTCATAAATTTGTATGTTAGTGATTTAGAAAAATCAGTATATGATATTCGTGTTCAGCGACCCCAAAAACCTCCTAGTACCGAGTGCACACTCATTTTGTATCGAATTTGCATAAAATCCCTGGAGACGAGATCCGTCTTAAGCACGAGGTGTTTCGGAGACTATCGCCATTATCATATTCGTATCTAGCGACCCAAAAAACCGCCGAGTACCTAGTGTGCACTGATTTTGTACAAAATTTACATAAAACACCAGAAGAAGAGGTAAATACCCTAGGCAGCAAGTGCCGCGGAGTCTTTCGGCATCATGATATTCGTGTTCAACGACCCCAAAGACCACGAGTACATAAATTAACAACTTCACTGCCAACCCCGCATATGTGCGGAGCTGCCGCCGCGCGCATTATGCCGGTCACGCGTATGTGCGGGCCACGTCGTCTTAATTTGTATTTATCGGTTTCTCGCTAGCCTCAGGCTTAGTGTGTGGTTTATGGTTTGGCACTGCGGTTGAACCTTCCGTAAACACATAGCACGTGTTCTTTATAGTTTTGCACTGTGAATAAACGGCAAAAAATAGGTAAGAAGTCTTAGTTATTCTAGTATATTGTTTTATTATATTTAATTTCTTACTTACAGACATGGATGATAGCGCAGGGCCTTCTAGGCCTAAACGAACTAAAAAAAAGTTTTACAACCTTGACGATAGCGATATTGAAGAACAGTTGTTTGAAGAATTTAGTAGTGACGAAGATTACAATATGGAAGACGAAGCGAGGTTGATGGGGTGGTCTGATAACGACAGTGACGAAGAACAACTGACCTTTGATGAGGTGTCAGCTATTAATATATCCCCGTCTTCTTTTGCCGACCAACCTGAGCAGCTGAACAGGCCATCTACAACTGCATCCAGTTCTACGTGGACTACCACAGTTCAGCTGAAAAATATAACTTTCTCGAAACAAAATCAGTTTTTTGGGGATGTTGGATCGACCCCACTTGATTATTTTAATTTCTTTTTCGAGGAACAATTTCTGGAAATGATTTGTAGGGAAACAAATGCTCAAGCCGTGAGATTATTTTTGGATAGTGTTTCAGAGAACTCGAGAATATAACTGCCTGGAAGGAATTAGCTATTCCTGAATTGAGAATATTTTTAGGTTTACTATTCCATATGGGCACTATACCGTTATCCAGGCTTCAGGACTATTGGAAAACGCACAGATTATTCTCAATGAAAATTTTTGGGGAACAGATGAGCAGAAATAGATTTTTAATAATATTGAGGTGTCTTCATTTTACTTCAGATACAGGAAATGAAGACCCTTTGTACAAAATTCGTAGTGTTATTGATTATTTTAATCATAAAATGCACCAGTGTTATTATCCTGCGAAAGAGTTATCATTGGATGAAAGTATGGTTCTGTGGAGAGGCCGTTTGAGGTTCAAACAGTTTATAAAAAATAAACGACATAAATACGGAATAAAACTGTACATGTTGACTGAGCCTGATGGACTCATACTTAAATTTCGTGTTTATGCAGGAGGGTACGATAAGGAAGTAACGGGGAAGGGCCACGCAGAAAAGGTAGTTATGCAATTGCTGGAAGAGAAACTTCAAAGTGGCCACTCAATATACATGGATAACTTCTATAACAGCTTTACCTTGGCAAAGCGACTATTAGATAACAACACGTACTGCACAGGTACTTTAAGGAAAGATCTAAAGAAAAATCCACAAGAAGTTATCCAAAAAAAACTAAAAAAAGGTGAAAACGTATCGCTTTTTCGAGAAGGAATACATATAGGTAAATGGAAAGATAAACGTCCCGTAATGTATATAACAACAGAGTTTGAAGACAGAAAGGTACCGGTTACAAACAAACGAGGACAAGTTGCGGACAAACCCGAAGCTATTGCGAAGTATAATCAGTTCATGCCTGGAGTTAATAGACAAGACCAGCTTCTTGCGTTTTATCCTTGTGAAAGGAAAACTCTCCGTTGGTATCTAAAACTAGCCATTCATACTTTTCAAATGCTATTTATAAATTCCTACAAAATTTATAATAAGTATTCAGGTCAACCAAAAATGACTCTATATGACTACCGTCTGTCAATAATAGATAAATTATTACCGGAAAAAAGTGCCCCGGTCGTTGCTACCCCAAGCAGAGCTAGAACCCAAGTGCCGCATAAAATCAGCAAAATAACTGAAAAAATGCTAAAGGAAAACTTAAAAGTAAAATGTGTCGGATGTGTTCAAAAGTAGCGAAGAAACGAAAAGACACCATCTGGCACTGTGAAATGTGCAATGAAAAGCCTGGTCTTTGCTTCGAATGTTTCGATCCGTATCATTCTTCACTTTGAAATTGTTTTATTTTGTTTTATAAAAGCTTTTGTTGTTTTAAAATAATGTTTTATGAATATACTTATTCGTTCCTTTGTGCAACCTAGTTATTATCAAGTTATTATCCATTAGGATGTGTTTATTTTGTTTATATAACAATATTTGTTATTGACGTTTGACGTTTCATGTTTATATGTTTGTGTAACATGTCTAGGAATGTTAATGTTTATTTGTTTTATGTTAATCAACCAATGATTTATACTTTTATAATTAATTACACAGCAGTAACATTGCCCGCATTCGTGCGGGCCTGGCACTTGGGTAGCAACTTTCAAGCTAGGTGCCATGCCCGCACATGTGCGGAATTATTGTTTTTTTTATTTATCCAATAATAAATAAAAAAACTTTTTTATAATTCACGTTCACAAAGTTTCTATTTCGACACTAAAAACAGTATCGAAATAGATTCATTGTAACACACTGTTTTTGGTAACTTTTTGTTTTACACAATTGGTTGCACTGCACTGATTTTCAACGAAAGAGTTCAGGTAGTTAATCAAAAAGTATGTTGTAGTAAATTATTAACTACATTATCAGCGTTATTGCTAAATTCGGAATATTTTATACAAATTTGACAAACATTCTAATTTAAAATCATTAAAACTGACAAGTGTCAAAACTGTCAAGATTGCCAACATAAATAAATATTTCGAAAAACTCTCATTTTATTTATTTTTTATACTTTTAGAAGTTCATTATAAAAAATAGTATGTAACACTCGAATTACAATGACGGTTTGTAGTACTCGTTCTTTGCGAAACTCACCGCTTCGCGGTTCGTTTCACAAACTGAACTCGTACTACGAAACCTCTGTCATTGTAACACTTGTATTACAATATACTATTTTAAAAGTACCACAAAAAGCAAAAACAACCCGTCTTTAGGCCTATTGACTTTAAATATAGTATCGGCATTTCTCACTCCATACACATATATTGATGGCAGCGAAGCTGTTAAACCCATTTTCAGCAATACTTACCGAGTTGTAATTTTTCTCTGTGTTCGGAATGCACTTTTCGAATGCAGAAATGCAATTTCCCATTTTTACATTTTGAAAAATAGCGTTAAATTTCCTGATATTTTAACCAATCCAATGCAAAAAAACGCTTTACGATCCATCTTACGTTACAAAATTCCGAGGTTTTGCTGATATTAGTGCTTTAATTCCTCGACTATTCGTAAAAACTCTGTTTATGTAGCCAACAACCTCAAAAGCATAGTGCAGGATATACTGCAACCATGTGACGGTACTATCGACTACAAATACAGTACTCATTACTGAATATTCTTAATATAAAATACTAAACTTAATATGTTAACTTACGTAACAGAATTATAAAATAAGTTGTCAAACACAATGTGCTACGTCACTATGATATTCAAAACATTAGCTCAGACCGTTTTTTGTGTATCTATCTCTTTTCAATGTACTGAATGTTTAAACAGTATTCAAAGAACTTATAGTTATGACTAATAACATGAAGTAAATATTTCATCTTTGTTTTTACCGACCAATATACCTTATATGTGTTTCTGTCTCTCTTTTACTCACACTATTACATATGTAATGATTTTTCCCATTTAACTCGACACAATTTTTTTCCGCCGAGTGCACAAATAGAAGTATAACTTAAAAAATCATTAATTGGTGGACGGTACGAAGTTTGCCGAGTCAGCTAGTTTTAAATATTGTTACTAGCGGTCCTGACATGTCGCCCAGGAAGTATAGCCAGACAAACGCCAGTTCTTAGAATTTTGGAAGACTAGTTTGTTTTCGATCGATCGGATAATTCGAGAGCGTTCGATTCTCGAAAGGTTGTTTTACGTTTTAACTTTGAAGATAGTTCTAGATGTAATTTCAGAGACGCTTCGAGAAGGATTTAATTTTATATATAAGGGACCCCTTCGGACGGGGAAGAATTGTAATTGTAATAGCTGGCGATAAAGTGCGGATTGTACGAGATATTTTAAAGAAGTTATTCAGTAATTGTGATTGTATCAAAGTTGTGTAAAGTAGTTTAAGTACTTGTTATCTATGTGTGTTAACCTTTAAATAGTTATGTTTCTCTGCTGTTTATCACTCATCCCGAATCCACGAAGAAAAAATTCTAACAATATGTAGAAAACACCAAAAAGTACTGAGGACGATGTTTAATAACATATTATTACTTATATCATAGCCCATTGGCACTGAAACCGAAATATTAATAATTTTCCGTAAATAATTCTCTAGATCCCTACATAAATGCGTTCAAAGGTTTTGAACATTAAAAGCCTTAAATAGAGTAAGAATTTAATTTCACAAAGATACATTTCTATTTGTAATTATATGTACAGCATTAATATTACTATAGTCCTTAACTTAATACACATTTTTAAAAGAAAACCAGATATATATTTTATATATTTTTGGAAAACATTTTTCAGTAAAGTCTGGTAATCAAAATTATTTCAATTTCCATTAAAACTTCATTAAACCCTTCTAGCGTATAATATCCCATCTAAAATCCTATAACTCGACCGTTTACAAGCGCGAAACAGCCCCGAAGGATAGAAGAAAATTTTCCGGATCTCTAGTCTTAAGAAATAAAGTCATTGAGACTGTGAGCTACTACGAAACACGAAAACAGACAACATAAGCATCAAGTGTCTTGGAAGAATCCCTAGAGAATATGATAAGGAAACTGAAGTACAATTGGCAGAGGAGAGGGTGGACAACGGATACGACAATGTATTCTTGCAAGTCTGGTAAATCGTACAAGCTTTGACGTTTGTACAAGACCAGTTAAATATTTGGATAACAGAAATACACATAACAAATACGACTAAAGGCTAACACCCTTTTTGTGTTTGTCAAAATTAAATTTATTAACCTACTTTTTGTATGCACATTTTCTACATTGCCATTAGAGCATGATGAAATTTCAACTCTTACGCAAGAAAATACAGAAAAAATTAATTTAAAGTTAAAAATTTTATTATTGCCGATCAGTTTATTAAACAGTAGATGTACATATACGATGGCAAGGAAATTAAAAGAATACGATATTGAATTTTAAAGAGTCACTATATTAAGAACTGCGATAATCTATACGAAACAACTAACACAAAAAAACTCTAAATCTACTCCTTTGACAGTAAATGTCATTTATACTCATTGTCACCACCACGAAGACTAGATACCAGAAGTCTAAACGGTATCAATACGGCTTTTCCATAATATTTCTGGTCTCAATAATCAACCCAGATCATAGTTCTATTTTTTGCCACTGGCGGCACGAGTAACCTTATAAGAACCGATGTTTATGACATTTATGACATTTAAATTTCGCGAAATTAAATTCAATATATAATATTAATTTATTTATTTAAAATTAGTTGTCATAAATGCTGTCAATAGTAACAAAACTTCCCGCGTAAGGATTTAAAAGAGTATCTTAGGAACACGAGCGCACTCTACCGGCAACAGTTCTGTCCCCTAAATTGAGACCATTTTTTTAACATTACGTTTAAACTTCTGGTATCTATACTTCGTGGTCACCATGCAAGGTAAGTAAGCTATAACGCACATTTGTGCGTAATGAAACGTCATGTTGGAATGACGTTTCATTGCGCACAACTGCGCGTTATAGCTTACTTACCCTGCATGGTGACAATGAGTATAAATGACATTTACTGTCAAAGGAGTAGATTGTCAGTACAGTACGTACGTCATATATTTATTTAGAGAAGTCAAATATTTGGATTAAAATTAAAATATTGAGTCGTAGATAAAGCATAGTACGTAACTCGAGTGGTAAAAGGTATTACGTACTCCTGTAACTTTTCCACTCGTACGTAATGTCCTACTTACCACTCTTGTTACGTAATATACTATTACATATATATATATATAAATATATAGAAAAACCAAGGACACCTTACAGAACATGTTTCAACATATTATCTACATGCTTTGGCATTATTTCTAAAAGCGATAATTAAAATTTCGAATCAAATCTCTTACATATCAGTTTCGGCAATCAGTAAAGGTATTTTCTAAATACATCCACACTTTTATCTGTAACGTAAGTGACTCTCAAATAACATAATAAACAATAAATAAAACTACATACAAAAGTTTGAGATATAAAATTACTTAAATTGAAATAAACAAATTTAATAAAATTATTTTTCATTATTTTTTATAATTTTTTCCGCAAATGACGGCTTCACCGACCGATCTACGTTGTGGAAATATGGATGTTCCATAATTTTCTTTGCAGAAATTCTTTGGGTTGGGTCGTAAATTAACATCGCCTCTAAAAGATCTTTGCCATCAGAATCCAAATTTTTCACTTGGCTAGGAAGGTTATAGTTAGTCCAATTGGGAAATGTAGCTTTGTAGTTTTGAAAAGAAGACACACCTGGCCAAAGAGTTTCCGTTGGTGTTTTCAATATTCTGTAATTAGAGAAAAGTTATCAAAATTCAAAAACCACTCAACTGATTTCGGTAAAGTGACGGAGTTCAAAGATTATTGCGTAAATTAAAAATATATATACATCTTATATGATGTAACGGTCAGGGTCCGTTTTGTGCCGAAATCCACCTGTCTATGGATAAATATTTATTTTATGATTTTGCGGACGATTACTAGTGGGAACGAGTCGATCGGTTATCCGTCGGTTTCCTTATACGTAAATTATATCTGTTCGTTAATTTTACTCGCTGATTCTTCATCTGACCGGTGCCCTTCAAATAGGTTTTTGCCAAATCCAGAAGGGCCCTATTAGAGGAATATCTTAAAAATTAGAGAACGTGACAAGCCGTCAGCCATTTTGTTTGCCGTGATTGACAATCATAACGAAGAGAAAACCTACCTTCCCTGGATAGAATAATTGGAAAATTTATCTAAGAGAAGCCATACCATCCCTTAATTAAATTGAATTAATGAAATTCCGAAGAGGATTTTCAAAACTCATCCGAAATTGTAGTCCTGGGAAAAACTAAAGATAAGAGAAATAATTAATTAATAATTTAAAATTTTAACATTAACTATTGAATCTTGATTTAATAAATCATCTTAAAGCTGATGTTTGTGTATTATTTGCTTTGTCAGTATTTTGGTGCCCAGAATTAATTATTTGGGAAAAATTGATAAAACTCAGAAGGAAGCCACGAACCCAGGAGCTAGCCAAGGGTTAATTAGGGTTACAATGAAACAACCACACCTTCTTGGAAATAAAACAAAAACAATAAATAGAATTTTAAATGAAGAACAAAATTTGTGTTCCCAACAACACACAATTAGTTTATTGGTTTCATCTAAAATTCGGTAAAAAACGACATCATAATAGTAATGTCAAGTTGTATAGTTGTAAAAACTTACATTAAAAATAACGGATCATAGGTAACCAACATTTCACAAGCTATTTTTCTGGTGGTTATCCTCTTTGGTTTACGCCTTTGCACTAAATAGTAACACGGAGAACAGTTAGCAGCTAAGACTCTGGGGTATTGAGGTATCTTTCTCATCTAGTTGACAATGATCCTATTTTGAATGATTATTTCACCGATAATAGATATACCGTTCGTTACAACTTGTAGGACCTCGGCGAACAATCTCTAGGATTATCTTATCTATGGTCTTAATCCCTTTTTTATCCTGACTTTCGCGAAAATCTCTTTGCCTAAACGGACTATTGCTTGATGTTTAGCATATGGGATCCTTCTCAGTAGATATGTTGCAATAATATCGATATAACTGGTATCAATATTTTTGTTTGGATACCAAAAAAAGTAGTATTCGCGCTACTTTTCTTTCGATACTTTCCTCATATCGGTCTTTTCCGTTTCGATACTCAACCCCGAATAAACGGCATACTTATTCATTTGAATACATTACCATCGTCGCCGAAGGCCAGAGAAAATTTGTCGTGTCTCTTGCTTGCGTTACGTCGTTTCTAACTCTATTATTGAAAAAGAAAACGAAAAAGTGTTCAGTGCATTTAAATATTTTACTTTAAAGAGTACAGTTTCGTTTACTTGTTTCCCGCGTAGAAAATACTTTTTAAATTTTTGATAAAGACATTAGATCATATCCGTGTGTATATGGTGTGATTTTTAGTTGTTTATTGTATGTAAATTAATTTTTTATTTTACACATTGAGTATAATTTACCCAAATCAATATATAAATTTTATCCTTTTGCATGATTTAAGTATCGATAGTAACAGAACTGTTAAATTATTTACAATACCGGTATCTATACTTTTATTTCAATTGCCTTTCTAATACCATTATAGATATTTCAGTAATATTGTAATTTAACAGTCTTACATTCGTATCAGCCGTCATTAGCGTCTTGAGAAGATTTTGATCAAATAGTTGAAGATATCATTAGTGCCTTCTCTTGCCCTTTAAAAACCGAATATTGCTTCTTTGGTTTCCAACCAGGTTTTGAATCCGAAATATTATTCAACGATATTAATTGTCTAAACATGATTTGAGTATGTAGCGACAATAGACTTAATGAAATAATCCAATAATAATAAACAGAAAATATATAAATCCTGAAATATCATATTTGGTAATCACGAACTTACAATAACCGTTTGAACTGAAATATTTATTGATGTATTCGAATATGACACTCTCGTGTTTTCAATTATATTAATAAATAGATAACGGTTGTTATTCTAAAAGGTTATCACCGTATTTTCTGAAATTTTCACAAAGATTTGTGTATTCCTCTGTCACATACAGCACCGAACTATTATTTGGTTCCAGATTGCAAAAAGTATATAAGACCACTCTTAATCCCCAAAAATATATATTTCTATAACACATAACATTAAATATCTTTATTAAAAGTTTTAAATTTGTTAATTTAGAAAAATTCTTAATGTACTAAATGTCGCTTATCAGATGTACATATTTATATATAAATGCAAATTAATACTTTTAGAAATCTATTATACCAGCGGATTGAAATTTACGAATTTACTTTTTTATAAATTACCTTGTATGTAATTACATGCACACACACACTTATATTTACCTACCTAAACATTCTAAAAAGTTGATCAATTTCAGAATCCCCTTGAAACAGTGGTTTTTTCGTAGCCATTTCCGCAAAAATACAACCCATGGACCAAACATCAATAGGACAAGAATACTTATCAGATCCTAATAGAACTTCAGGGGCCCTATACCACAAAGTCACAACTTCATGGGTAAACACTCGGACTGGAACTCCAAATGTACGCCCAAGGCCAAAATCACCAACCTACAAGAAGTTATATTCAAAAAGTCTAGTCGTTCTTTAGTTAAAATAATATAGTGAATATTAGATTATTAATATTAACAAATTAGCAACGATACCAGGTAATCGTAAAATGCGTCTGATATAAAAACACTAAGACATAACAAAATCTACAAAATTAGTAAAAAAATGATAATAGCATCAAATCAGTTTTATTAACATCTACATATTCACGACAAACACTAAAAAGCAATGAATTTATGGTACTTTTATTCATTTTTTTTATATGTACGTGATTAACATTCTGCATTGAATGCCAAATAGTAACTCTTTACTATCAGTGAGAACAACTGTCTTGGAATCATCAAAACATCAAAGTACGATAACTTTTAAATAAAAACCCCTGCAGCTTAATAAATTTTAGTTTAACACTGTCTTTTTTTTTATACAGCCAGTAAAGTAACTATCTTTTCATAGTAGGGAATTAAGTTAATAACAAAATATCGTTTATTTTCATTGAAAAATTAAAAAAAAAAACAGTTTACACGGGGTGTCGACTATTTACAGTTTTAGTCAAATAAACAAAGATTTTGTTTTTTTTACTATTCAAAATTAAACGTTTTTTTCTTAAACTGTTAGCATCTTAGATATAAAAAAAAACTAGTAATATGTTGCCTTGTTTAAAAGCACAATGTTTATTAATCTTTTCAGAAAAAATAAGTTTTTTTTATAAATATATAATCAACAAACATAGAAAAAGATTTTTGTTAAAACTAAAAGTAATATCTTAATTAATATTGCGTTTTTAATTAAATAAGATACCTTTATCAAGCCATCTTGTGATATAAGTAAGTTCTGGGGCTTTAAGTCTCTGTGTAAAACTCTTCTTTGGTGGCAAAATAATATTGCACTGTTCATTTGATACATGTAGCTTTTAACCAACTGAGGATCCATGTATTTTCCAGTTTCAATTTGATCTAAATAGCGTTTCAAATCCATAGCCAAAAATTCAAATATGAGATATAACCTAGAATAAAAAAATCTAGTTCTAACCAATTGCAAGGAAACTAAAACTATACAAATAAATCAGTTAAAGTAAAACTTTATAACCTTGTATCTTCCATCAGGACATCTTCCAGAGAAACAATATTGGGATGTCGTAACTCCTTTAAAAGTGAAATTTCTCTAATTGCTGTTGATGGAACTCCTTCATCTTCGGATTCCAATCTGAAAAGCAAATTAATTAGCGATATATTTACATTTTCCATAAGTTTTAAAATTTTACCGGATCTTTTTCATAGCAACCAGGGCGCCAGTTTTCTTGTTTCTGCCTTTGTAAACGACTCCATATGTTCCTTCTCCTATTTTTTCAATTCTTATAAAATCGTCAACCTTTGCATTACTCATTGTTGAGAATCTGAAATCTATGTACGGCAAAATCTAAGTGTAATCTAACCAAACAAAATTCTTAAAAAAGCAATATCAATATTAGCCATTAAAGAGAAGTATCTGGGTACTATATAAATAAAACTGAGTACTTACAATAAAATAAAAATGAGATCCTTTTATTAATAACCAACGAATTAAAACTTACACACTTTTTGTTACAAACGAAACATCAGTTAATGATAGTTGAACTAACGGATATATTCAAAACCCGGGCTTTCTTGCTTCTGTGTGAAGGCCTGTTACTTATTAACGTCGGTGGCTAATACATATAAACCCGTACTTATATTATTTAATTAATAAACGTCATAAGCAATCAATTTTTTGTTGTAATTATTTTTAATTGATACTATTTTTACAATGAAATGAAAAGAACAATAATCCGAGCAATATCGGTTTGTTACTGAATACTGTACAATGACAAGATTAATAAAAATTATGACAAGTCCATTTGAAGTTTGTAAATTTGTTGTTAAATGTAAATATTTTGTTATTTGTTGTTGATAATTACAGAGATAATATTATATTGTCTCTGGATAATTATGTTCGTCAATTAACAAGCATTTTCTTAGTTTTCTAGGACAGTATTATGTACTGTGATTTATTCATATTTTTGTGTAATCAAATATAGCTACGAATTTACACTAAATTATCAGCTTTACAGAGACTTCATTATATTAGGCAATATGAAATTTTGGAACGATTTTTGTATCTAATACTTTCATATATACACTTTATTTAATAGATTCGAATTATAAAAATTTTTCGTGTAAAATAACTTAAAAACTACCGTTTGTGAAAAAATGAACTAGAAATAAAAAAAAAATGAATTAGGAATAGTGTAGATTAGAAAAGAGTTGGATGCATGGTGTGAAAAGATTATTTCAAATGCATAATATATATTATTATTCAAGATCTTCAAAAAAGTTCATAAAAGTTTTCTATGAAAAACTTATCGTTTTCCGGTTATTCAACGACATATGTTTGGATTTTTGTATTCGATGTATAAACGTATACCTTCGAACAGTCATAACTTTGTTAATATTAAGTTTGCAATAATTATTAAAAAATGAATCTCTCTTTTTTTATATAAGCTTTATTTTATAGTATAACAGTTTTTCCGATAAAATGTAAATTTTCTGAGTTATTCCCGAAAAATCGTTTAAAAACATGCTTGTTTGCCGTTTAATTTGTAAACTTTAGTTACCAATAACTCCAAAAGTTTTGTTTTCGAAAAAACTCTAAAGAACATTTTTGTCTTATTCTAGCGATTACCATGTTTTTTTTCTGATAAATATTTTCAACCCCTGAGTTGGGGTGGTACCAACACCAGAAAAATAGCACATATTGGCATAGGGTAGATTTTGAAGTGGAGGATATATTGAGCTTACCTACAAATTTTTATTAAAATCGATGCATATAAAAAAATTTGCAATTTTTTCCGATACTGTGGGCAGAACTTGTTTAAACAAATTTCATTATTTTTTTCTTGGAGACATATTTTTTTTAGCTTCTTTGGACCATTCAAAACAAAAAAGGTTTCTTGTAATTTTCCTTCAAAGTTAACTAAAACGCAAAAATCCCCATTTTCGAGGCTTGAAAACTCAGTGAAAAATCAATATTTTTGAGGGTACCAAGTGCCTACAATAAAGTTTAGACATATAGTTTTAAGATTCTGAAGAATAACTGAATTTTTGTATTCTATGTGTCAAAATAAATAAAAAAACTAGGTGGGTTATATTTAAAAGGCTGCTTCATGTTTAAATAGTGTTTTACAAATTTTTCAAAAAAGAATTCCATATTTTTCTAAATGTTTATACAATTCGTTGCATTGGAGCAGTTTAAGTCATTCTTTGTAGTCAAATTTAAACCTTAACAATGAAATATTGATGGACTTATATAAAATCTTGTCGTTTCTTTAATGCTTTAGCAATAACATATTGTTTTTGTCAAATTTTAGATATCAATATTAAAAGCAACTATAAAATTTCAAAATTAATGAGTTTGTTATTCTTAAAGACAGTAATATCTTTCGCTACAGTGGCCATTAGCTCGCGGGATTGAACTATATCCTGGAAGAGATGGAAAAGTTTGAGCACTTCGGCTAAAACCATTTTTGGGGAGTATCTAAACCCTATTTCAAAAGTTTGTTAATATTTCGGTTTTAAATCAGTTTTTTAATCATAGATAAAATGTGTTCAACGTGAAAATTTAAATGCTTAATTAGAAAAAAATGTAATAAAAAATAAAGCCTTAAATTAAGTTTATTTAATTCCATAGAAAATATTTGTTCCAACACTAGTTAAGTTCTTATTTAATTGATAAAAGAGATCCTAGTTCAAATCTGATTGAATCCTAAATAAATTTATTCTCTTGCTACCAGAAAGGTGCCAGAACCACCCTATGATGATTTCTTGTTGGGAATTAAAAGATTGGAGTCTGCTGCGGTTCCTAAATAATTTATATTTAATAAGATACTACAATATAAATTTATCTTTTTCAACTCAAAATATAAAATAAGCACAATTTACAAAAAGAACTTTTTATAATAGAAAGTTTTTTACTGATTTATAGGTCATATTTTGTGTCATCTCAACAATGCACAGCATCCCTGACATTGTAAAAAGATTAAGTCATACAACGCTGTGATTGATCATAGAGAAGATTGTTTCCTTGTTAACAAAATCAAGGGTAGTTGTATCTAAAAACTTTCTAAAACAGTTTATTTTATTACCAGTTAAGATAATAATTACTGTTTTCACATGTATAAACAAAAAAAAAAAAAAAGAAAAAAAACTTCTCTCTCGCGAGTTCGATCCTATTACAATAACCCAACAGAATTGTCACAATCTACCGTTTCACCCCTTATCCAAATAGACCACCGCAAACTTATATGAAGTCTTTCAAAATGATAATATGTATACATATTTAATTTAATAACAATTCAGTATAAATTTCGAAATCTGTGTATATGCCTAAACACACTTGAAACATGCATTGTCATCCAGTTCTTAGCTATCCTGAAAATTTCAGAGCTCTAGGTAGTCGGGAAATAGGTTTAAATTCGATTGCAAATTCCACGGAATGACACAGAGACACAGAACACGGCGAGAATATAAAAAACTTTCTAAAAAATGGTATCTAAAAGTAGCAGATGCTTAAAAATCGCTTCAAAATTTCATACGCCCAGCCTGTAGTCTACATATATTTGGTTTTACAGACTGAGGATATGCAAATAGGTCTTTTAATTCAGTGATTTGACAGAAAACCATAAGTTTTGAAACATTTATATAAATTTTTGCTACTAAGACACAAGAAAGCACTTGATTTTAGGTTATTTTGTAATTTGAATACCTATACATTATGGCCCTCCATACTATACATAATACCTACATTGTGTTTAGATGAATGCACAGTGTGATTTAAAAAATGTATTATATATTGGAATATTTTCTGTATTTTCTCTTTTTTATTATTTGGGAACTTTTCTCCCACTTAAATAAAAATAATTAAATATAATAATGCCTAACAAATACCGATTGAATACAAAAATTGTATTAATTTTACTTGTCTTAGCTTTTGACAACCAAAACGATTCCCAAACAAAAACTTACAAAATTTTACTACCTTTCCCTCTTTCAATATGACAACAGATTTTTTTTAAGACAATTAACATGTGAAGTTCCAGTTCTCTGGTCGAGTGTTTACCCATGAAGTTTTGACTTTATACTGTAGAGCTCCGGAAGTACGTTATGATATCTAAATATTGTAACGATCTATGTGATCGCTTTGTATAAAAAATAATTTCACCAGACTATTGTTATCGGTGGGAATTACTTAGTCTAATAGTTGTAGTTCTAAGATTTGCCGTAATAAGCAGTTTTACAGAAAAATTATCGACTCTTTCTCGTTCTGATTAATAATTCTCGTTTCATTACGAGTTGGTACATCGAACAATCTGATCTTTGTGTTAATTCTCTTGAAAATACAAGTAAATCGATTTAATAATGTTTCTTTTGATTATTTTATTTATAAAAAAGTGTGATATTTTACATCAGTTTTTTTATATATTCTTTAAAGTCAAGGCCGGTTTGGCTAGAAACTGTTTTAACTTGGTTGTAAATTCGATAAGGGATTGATTTTTGATTATTACTTCTATCAAGGGTACTTTCCAATTTATTCGGAGAGGTCCACCCGAGTTACTAAACTATATCTAAATTGGATAACTTTCAGCCAATTGTAGAGGAAAAGAAAAAGAAGTTTAATCCCGAATTTCGTTCAGAATTTTGAAAATTGGAAGAAAAAAGCATACAATATATAATAGATGCAGATACATATGAGTCAATTATTAATAAAGGGTTTCTGAAGACCTCCATTTATAAGATAAAAGAATACTTATTTGTTAATTAACATAATTGATATAAATTTGTAATAAATCATTTAAAACGGATGTTTGAGTATAATTTGTGGATTTAGTACTTTGGCGCCTTTAATTACATGTTTAGGGGAGACTGGTAATGTTCTTAAAAGATAACTCACGACTTACTGAGCTATCTAGAGAAATACACCATTTAGAACGTTTTAACGTTACAGTATTTTGGTCTAATTGATAACCTTTTTTAGAATTTTTGTTAAATATAAGTGTGTTTGCATACAATTAAATACAAGTGAACTGAGAATTTACCTATTGTGAGAAAATAAAACTTCTAAATTTCAATCCGCTGAAATGAATAGATTTCTAAATGTTTTCCATTAATTTATCTTAAATACCAGATTTTTATTAAATGAAATCTTTCCAAATTAACAAATTTGTAATTTTTAAAAAATCTTCACTGTTATAAGTGTATGAAAAGGAATACATATTTTGTAGGATTTTGAATGGTTTTGCATATTATTTGCAAGCTGGAACCCAACAATAGTTTGGTGCCAAGTGTAAGAAGCGAACCGGTGAAAAATACTATTAGTGAAGATTTTAGAAGATGCTGCGATAACTTTGTAAGATAGTTACTTATTTTATTGATTCGTTAATATAATCGACCCCTGAAAGAGTCACATTCAAATAAAGAATGAGTTAGATTATTTAATAGCATCTTTAACTTTGACATATAACTGAAAAACAGTTTTGCGAATAATTATAAAAAAATATGTTGTAGATGTAAACCGGTATAAACGTGGTTAAGCAGATGATTAATAGTAGATAGATATATAGATAGATAATCATTGGGTTGGCTGTTAGCCTGTACCATTGCGATCTAAACAGACCTATTGTGAATACCCATCATCTGTAGAATAGAATTAGAGCACCTTGTCTAGCCCTGTCTTCTTAATGAGACTTAATAGCCTTGACAGTGGCCTCTCCACGTAACTTGGAGCAGCAATTTTCTCCTCTCCCAGTACTAGATACCTCGTCCTTGCAAGGCCTGCACATTGGCATAAGACATGAAATGCAGTTTCCTCCTCCTCTTGGCAGTCTCGACAGATGTCTTTATCTGCTAAGTTCAGCTGACTCATGTGTTTTCTGAGCCGATAGGTAATGTCTTGTCAAGAGTCTTCCAATCATTCTGACATCGTTTCACCTTTGTGATAGCAGCTCTGCAGTAAACTTCGCTGAGTGTCCTTTTTTAAAGACTTTGGCTTGTCGCTTGTCCGGTAATTTTTTCCACCACTCCTGGCCCTTTCCTAGCCTTCATTTGTCAATGGCTGCCTTTCTGAAGGTGTCAGCAACCCACCGAATGGTTCCGGGCCGGTCATTGGGATATTAGCTACTGCTCTGGCTCTGGCCAATTCATCAGCCTTCTTATTACCCCGAAACCCTGAGTTTCCTGGTATCCATCCCACTGTCAGAGAATTTCGACATGCGGCATGTGTCAGGGCCGTAACGCAGTCCCACACCAGCTGTGAGCTTATTTTGTGAGCTTATTTGTATCGAGACTATCGCCTTTAGAGCTGCTTGGCTCTCCGAGTATATGACTACGGTTTTAACCATTACACCCTGACTTATTACGATCTCTGTTGCTAAGTGTTTTATGGTCATTACTTCAGCCTAAAACACTGTAGCATACTCACTTAGAGTTAGTTGAAGTTGTATCCTGTGCCTTTCTTAGTTTTTGAGCCATCGATATACCAGATTGATTCCTTTGAATTGGAGGGGCCATTGTTCCATGAGTCCCTTTCCAGTAAATTATTTATTAGTACAAAAAATATCTTTTTTATTGAAAACATACACTATTTTAAGTATTACAAAATATAGCAATAAACAAATTTCGTTCAAATTTAATAAATCTCGGACTACCCCAGATTAAAAAAAAAACAAATTTTTTTCATTTTTCTCATAAATATTAATTGTTTTTTTGATTGCCGTCGATTTGAAATTCCGAATTAATTTTCTCATTCAACGAGCAACCCATACAGTAATTATACCCTCAATCAAACCTATACCCTTATCAGAAAAAAGGTTAATTTTATTCACTTTATTCTCTGTAAATAATCAACATGACCTAAAAATGTACGGCTTTGTTTATTGTTATAAAAAAGAGCACATGAATTTTTCTTATATGATAATATTAAAAAAAAATACAATAGTTAATTTTTACCTTTATATGTCACTTTTACACTAACAATTGGATAAAATGAAACATGTAACGGCTTAAATTTGTGTCTTTCAATGAAGTAAATAAATAAAAAAAATGTTTATTGTTGCAAGTACTGGGGAATTGTTTTTGGTATTGTTCTTTATACACAGATTAGGTTTTAAAAATTCTTAAATTTTTTGCACAGACTGAAAGACTTCTTAAAATATTTTTATTTTATATAGCCAGTAGGTATATCCAATCATGTACAGCATTAAAATATCTAGTATGTAAAACCGTAAAACAAAAATTCATCGCCAAATTTCAGTTAAAAAAGCTGTGAATATATTAAACATAGATGTTATATCTAATTTTTGCCTGTTAGATAATAGAAAACATCCTATAATGGGCAGTTCAGTGGCTTAAGTTAACTAAAGCAGTTATTGTTTATACTATGGTTATGTTAATTCAAGCATATACTAACTAGAGGCAGTTTTCAATGCTTTGAACGGGACACGAGTAACAACACAGAAAGAAAATGAATTTGTACGCTATCCTTCTCTCTCTCACCAACAGTGTATGAACAATCTGTTTTATAATTTATCACTACATAGTATAAAACTAAGTCGCTTTCTCTGTCCCTATGTATGCTTAAATCTTTAAAACTACGCAACGGATATTGATGCGGTTTTTTTTAATAGATAGAGTGATTCAAGAGGAAGGTTTATATGTATATTAACATCCATTAAATAGTGGAGAAATACTGTTATTTTTGAGGTTTCTATATATTTAAAAGAGCAAAACTTACTCACCTAAGAACTATGACGTCACCGTTAGGTGGCGCAGTTAATATATAATATACCTAACCGATAAATTACAAAGTACTATAAATAATAGTAAAAATTGGTAACTAAGAAAATATGATAAAAAATATAAAAAATTAATCGTAAAAAAAAAATTGGAAAAAACATTAGTGTTAGGCGGTGCGAAGTTCGCCGGGTCCGCTAGTTAGTTTCTAAAATAGAAACATTAATTGTTTATCACCTACAGTGTATGAACAATTTGTTGTCAATTTATTAATTTAATAATAATATTTTTATTGATAAAATTCATTCATTATGTTGGAAACATTGGATAAGTACTCATAATTGAAGTAAATATAACAATCCCATTTGTTTCATACTTATAATTCAACTGTATTGATTAAATATTTCTGTTCACGACTAAAACTCCAATTTTTAAATGGCTGTAAGTTCGCATGAAATGCAGGCCTTTCATCAAATAAAATACAAACGCATTAAAGTTCAGAACGACACCTCTCTAATTAGTGACAACCAAAAAAAAATTATTAGTGATTTTGTATTTTCTTTTTTAGGTATATTCCTATTTCTGTTGATTTTTCTCTCAGTGGCGGGGAACATCCTGGTATGTGTTGCTATCTATACAGACCGGGGCCTACGTCGAATAGGAAATCTGTTCCTAGCTAGCCTGGCTATAGCTGACCTTTTTGTGGCCTGCCTAGTAATGACATTCGCTGGAGTTAATGATATATTAGGTAAGTTTAGATTATGCTTCTAATTTGGGTTGATACTTTAAACCTTTACTTCCTTAATTCTAATTATTGTTTGGCTGAGCGCTTTAAATTGGGAAGCAGTCAGCATTAATTAACTTTTATAGCAACACTAATAAACTGTTTTTTTTTTTAATTTAGAAAGTATACACAGAATACCTAAATGACATTAAGGAGAAATTGATAAAATGTCGCATTTGGCAGGACTTGAACCCACAACCTATACTTCTACGCGGTAACGCTCTAAGATCTAAACCACAGATGCCTTAACAATTATACTGATTAATTCGTTTTTGAACTTCAAACTCTAAGTCACTTTTTTGTACCCTGTCTTGTATTTTATTTGGTTAGGAGGCCAGAACCATGGATTTTTAGTAAACAATTTCGTGAGATATATCTTAAAAATAACATTTTACAAAAAATACATGTTTCCGGTCTCCTAAGCAAATAAAAATATAAGACAGGATACAAAAAAAGTAACATAGAGTTTGATTTTTCAATTGTCGATTTGACAAATAATATCTCTCATTAACTGCATGAATTTGCTTAAAACGGTAGTGAGTAAATGCCACATGTCACATAAGTTGAATCTAAAAATTTGAAAGGTTGACTAATTACTAAGGCATCTATGGCTTAGAAGTTAGAGCGTTACCACGTAGAGGTAAAGGTTCGAGTCCTGCCAGATGCGACATTTTTTTTTCCAATTTCTCCTTGTTAGTATACTTCCAAAATACAATTTTTGATAGTTAACTTATTTTTAACTAAGGTAATTACTTGTAGTGGAGTGACGATAAAGAGAATGGTGAATGGTGTGGTATGGGGCAAAAGATGCAACTCTGTAATGATGTCCGTGGATTAAACGATACAACTACTTTTAAAGTAAAACTTTTAATGTTAGGTTCAGAAAAGGTGTTGCGAAGAATAATCGTCACAAAAATGAGTAAAGGGATTTGGCCGGGCCAGTGTATGTCTTGTTGCTCTCACTTTCAAGTAAGCCAGCGCACTTATCTCTCCTGGCCTCCCTTATTCCTTGTTCTCACTTTTAAGTACACAAGATATTATTAAAAGCTTTGCTTCTATCGGAATTCACCGAGTTTCACACGTTCTTTTTTTTAAGTTAACCATATTTCGGTCAGTTAAAACACTATAAAAGGAAACTGGATAATTGGAGAAAAAACATATTTCAACCTAATTTTATTACAACGTTCCCAGTCATATCACAACAGCTCGCTACAGGGACTATTTGAGCTATGTACCTACCTAACGTTTTTTACTCCGTTCACTCTTAACTTTTATGTAGGACAGAGAAAAATATGTTCTCTAACTAACGTATTGTTCTAATAATTAAGAGAGCGTGTTTTTTTTAGCCCGGCACTTACTCTCATATTTTTCCTTGCGATTGCAACATACTATTTAACTTTACACTCAACCTACATTTTTAACAACGGTAATAGAACGAGAAACTACGTTCAACTACGTTTTAGTTCTTGCATAGCAACAGGTGTTGATGCGCTCTCCAAAGACGGTTAAGCTCTGGAACCAATGACAAGCAAGAAAGAAAACATTACGGGAATTCTAAGATCCTAGATGCTAGATGATAAATATACCGGCATCCCTAGAGAAAAGTTCACTTCGCTTCACGTTTTACAGTTAAATCGATCCAGTGGTGTTATATACATATAATATAGTTTTAGTCTGGGCGGGACAGAACCGACTACTTGTTAGTTTTTTTTCTGGAAAGTTCTATTGAGATTACAAATGTATAATATTGCTCTAGGGAATTTAGTTAAGATAACTCGTTTCCAATATGAGTAATTATTCAATCCATAGGCGTTTTTTTAAGTGAGTGAGTGTTAGTCATAACATAGCCATTAAATTTTGTCTTGGTAAACCATTTACAGTGTTGTATGTTTCCGATAAAAGGATTTCCTCATTTTTATAAAAGTGTTGTGGTAGGTAGAACTTTTATAAGCATCTATGACTTATAATATCTGAGTAACTTGAAAGTGTGAGCACATTGAAAGGAATGTTTTTCATATGTGGCTTGAAATGAAACCACAACACTTGATATTTTTGTAACCAGTTCAACACGCTTTGGAGTTTTTGCATTTAGCGTGTCTATTTTTCTTTGTACCGACTATTGGTTTTGTTCAGCAGATATAAACGTACAGCTTTTGATATATTGTTTTATCTCTATAACTGATGGTTTTTGATCTAATATTTGTGGAAATTTTACTTTTTTTATAAGGTGGTGCCTATTTAACACATTTTCCTTTCTTTCTGTTTAGTTTATAATTCACTCAAATTCGATATCTGTGGCATAAAGCCATTCTTCAGTTCTTTCGTTAAAAATAGATTCACGAATCGCTCTACTCCTGGGTATCCTTCGCTCATGTTATATACTGTTTTGAATTATTCTGTTTTAGATTGTAACATAATTAACCCTTAAAAATAAAATTGACGTTGGGCGCCAGTTTGTAACCCAATTTGTGGCCAAAACAATTCCTTTGAGAAAAAGATAAAGAAAAAGATAAAGATAAATCTCAAAGAAACTGTTCAACCACGTTGGGCGCCAGTTTGTAGCCCTTAAATTACTCTAAGCTAGCTATCAGGATTCGTGGATTCCTTCTGAATTTTTTATCAATTTCCCTCCAACAATTAATAATGGGCGCCAAGTACAAACTTTCAAATAAAAAAGAATAAATCAGTTTTAAAATTGTTTATTCAAATAAAAAAATTGATTAGATGTTAATCAAAAGTTTAGTGATTAATTTATTTCTTATCTTTGGTTTTTTAATGATGTCTTCTGTCGGAGCCTTTGGTAGCGAGAGTAGAAACTTGATTTCAAATATTGATGACCACAGGACAAACAGTATTAGATGTTTTCTAATCAGCGGTGACTTCAGGAATAGTTTCTCGATTACCCTGAATTGGTAAAGATGATTTCAAAAAAAAATGGATGGGTCGTGCATTCAACTCCTCTCTAGGACCCTCTTCAAAGTGGCATCAGCCCTAATGAAATTAAAAAAAGCAATCAAACTCCGACCATAAATTCCTTAATTTCGTACACAATCGCTAAAGGTTTTCTCCAAAGTTCGAGAAAAAATTAATCACTTAATATGTTTATATATTTTAACGCAATAAAAAACTGATTCTTGACAAGCGATTGTGAACGAAAAAATTAAATGTTAGTGAAGGTATAAACTAAAATATCAAATAAAATATTCACCAAATTTGGATTATTTCAAACTAAAATTAAAATAATTAAATTCTTACTCACCGAAACGAGGGAAGCAGAAAGTGAAGATTCAATTTAAGCTTATTGAACTATCAAAGTGAAATAAAACAATTCCGAATCGCAACTCAAAAGGTAGCTAAATTTCCTACCAAAATCTGATAACCCTCGCGCCAGCGCGGTTCACAATAGATATTTTTAAAGTTAAATAGTCGAGGAGCTAGGCTTACAAATAACGTTGTAAACGTTACAAAATTTATTTAGCTAAGCTTATCATCATTTTGTTATTGTTTAGTCAGTAAAATAATCCCATTTTGAGAAAAATGTCGGTACATATACTTTAAAAAAATCGCAAAAGTTAAAAAAATAAGATTTACATTTTAGTTACTAATTGCTTAAACTAATTACTATTCATAATACTTTTTTTAAGCGAAGACTGAATTACTAGTAGATGAACCGTTATCTTAAAAAAATTTGTTCGTTTTGGCATAATTTTAATATTAATTACTTTTAAATTATCGTTAGCAGATGCCAGTAAAAAGAGTATTTGACAATTTTAATTAAGTATTATTTACTTTAATGCAATCTCATATAATTTAAGAAGTCTTTTATTAAAATTAACTCCTTTGATTTCTTACCTAGATAGCATCACAAAACCTTCAAAACCATCTAACATTACTCCAAGACTGGTTGAGAAATTGGCGAGTTAAAGTTAATAAAGCAAAATCTACACACATAATATTTGCAAACAGAAGAGCAATATTTATTAATAATACACAAATCCCAGTCCACAATGAAATTAAATATTTCGGGCTCATACTAGATAGCACCTGGAGACCACATATAATAGTCAAGAAGGCTAAAATTAACTTGAAACTGAGGCAGATGAATTGGTTAATTGGTAAAAGATCCCAACTTAGTACAGCAAACAAACTCTTACTCTATAAATGCATAATAAAAACAATTTGGACTTAAGGAATACAACTTTGGGGCTGTGCTATGAATTTGAACACTCAAATCATTCAAAGAGTGTAGTCCAAAATCCTTAGAATACAATGCTTCCTGGAATATAAGCAACAAAAAACTATATGACGATTCTATTATACCTTACGTAGAAAAAGAAATACGTCGACTAACAATCAGATATCTTGAAAATCTGGAAGACCATTTCAATAAAGAATCTAGACTACTAAAGGACCCACCCGAAGTCAGACGAAGGTTAAAGAAACAATGGCCAACTGATAAGTTCAATTATCTAAAATTATTAACTTTATTGTTAATGGATTATAGGAAGTATTACCGCTGGATACCTAATTCCTTCTTCCATGTATTTTTTTGTAAATTCATTTACTAATAGTAGTCCAAAATCCCGGGGCCCCCAGACCTTCCTTATTTTCTAACTCTTTTCTTGCTCTTAAACTCATGGACTATTTTGTATATACGCATGCGCGTAGCATCTGCTTTCGGGTTTGTAATCGCGCAGGCATTATATTGTTATATTAAAATTTTTTATGAAAATATATATTTACATCAAAACTCATCAAAACCAAAATCGAAAAAATAACATAAAACTTCAATATAACAATATAATCACTGCGCGATCACAAACGCGAAAGCAGATGCTACGTGCATGCGTATCAACAAAATAGTTCATGAGTTTGAGAGTGAGAAAGCAATCTACAGAGTACATCTCACTCGCACTCCAGCGCATAGATAATGTTGTCGCGCTTGCACTTACAGGATAACTTTAATGCGTCTGGGGGGGTGATTGGCCCATGGGGCTGGTCTGGCTGCATACAAAAGATATTAAAATACTCCCATGAATATCATATATAAAAATTGGAAGTTAGAAAATAAGAAAGAAATTTTTTATGCAAATTTAAAGCGTCTGGCGGGAGTTACCGCCCACAAGAGGTGTCTGGCAATATTGGATTATGATTTCGTACAATATTTTGTAAAACATATCCAAAAACCAGCTGTTAGAATTTAAGGAAAGTAAGCTTTATTTTTATGTCCCTTTCTTACCTATTACCTGTAAAAGGGCAGGCTAATCAAGGTAGCGGGTATGCATAAGTGCTTAAGCATACATTACCCCACACATTTCTCATAATTTTAAGAGTTAGAAAATAAGGAAGGTCTGGGGGCCCCGGGATCTCAGTCTATAGCTAAGCTATAGCAGATTGTAAATTTCAGTTTCAATAAAAAAAATATTTCAGTTAAATATATTTTCTTGCTCAATCTATTTTCTTTTTCGGATGCCTTTCTATTAATGCATGTCTGCTATTACACGTTTCATTACCTCTCAATGCCTAGCCGTATGTATTAGTTTTTATCAGGCAGTACTGTCCATTGTCGCAGCAAACACATGTTTTTCGTTCCTATATATGTGCTGCGTTCAATTTTATCCTCGACCATAAGTTTTTTGTTTAGTTCTCCATATCCTACTTTGTAGCCACATCTCAAGCGCTTCTAATTTATTTATAGCATTCAGCTTCAGGGTTTAACCTTCTTAGGATTACCAAGCAGTCGTAGCATTTAACATCTCATATTCTTAGATAATGGACAAAATCTGATCGGGTTAACACTCTTCTAAACGCTCTAAAATCTCTGTTGAGCCTAATCAATGAAGCTTCTTGTTTTTTGCCCAGACTTTAAACAGCCAAGTTCTCATGTATTAGATTCAGTCTTTTTTTTTCTATGGACATTGCATTGAATGTTATTCTGGTTTTAACAAAACCGTTCCATTCTCTAAAGAATCTTACTTTCTGGTATTGATGTTCAGACCTATGAATGTACTCCAACGACATTTACTTAATGTCGTTGGTCGTCCAGATTATCTGCGACTATAGTCTGGCCGTCGAAAAGATGGAATGATCACGAGACAAATGTACTACTTATTTCAGCCCACAGTTTATATCATCTTTGGTATAAGTACAGTCTAAACTGTCCTTCGTTTACTGCAGTTTAGAAGGCGTTACATCGTAAGATTAAGTCGTTCAGATGCCCATATTCACTGATCAAGAATCCTTGAATTCCATCTTTTCGGCGGCCGGGGTATAGTACTTTATCATTAGCATTATAAATGTTATTCATTCATAATTTACGTTTTCTAGAGCCTCTTGGAAAATTAGTTTTCACATAAACTGTAAACAAGAAGAAAAACGAAACGCATCCTAAACGTACCCTACTCCTAATTTAAATGGTGTTAAACCTATCATTGTCTGATTATACTTGAGCTGTTTGGAACTAGTATAGATTTTCAATACATTGGACACATATTTGGTCTAGGTGAAGTTGTTTTAAACAGGGTGGAAATGGTATAGATTTTTAATGAATTGAATGTCTAGGTCAAGTGTTTTACGGATTTGCGTTAGTTTATTATGTTATAGGTACTCCAATGAATGATATCTTTTGATTTATCCTTTTTGTGGTCGTAGTAATTCTGTACACGCACTATTATCGCTTTTATTTGTACCAAGCCATTGTCTTAATTCAAATGATAAATAGCCTATGCCTCACACTTTTTGTATATTCTTTGATGCAATATTTTTAGAAATATACGATTAAGACCATTCGCTAATTCGTTCAAAAGAAAATAATTTCATTCATACTTCGACAAGTTGCTTCCAATAATCTCTCTTGAGACCGCGCATGATTCTCCATGGGCTGAATTAGAGTAGATATTCTTTTTTAATCGCAGTAGTTACGTTTTAAGTATTCTATTGTTTATTCTTTATTACACTTATAGCTCTCAGCAATATTGATTTTACTAGTCTTAACTAGTAGTAAATAAAAGCACGAAGCAAATTTTTTTTTACGATAAGAATCCAACGCGTTTACATAAGAAACCCACATTTTAAGAAATCTCACGTGAGATTGGGGGATATATGGGAGGGGATCGAATAAAATCTCACGATATCTCACTATGGGGGGAGGGAGGTACAGAAAATTTCAGAAAACACCTTACATAATTTATTAACGCCCCCTTACCTACTGTTGGTCTTTGAATTAAACTATCCATTCTGATTTCGGAGAATCCCAGAAGTTTGTCAAATGCACAGACCGGAGGCTATATAAAACACATTATCTACTGCTTAGTTATAGAGTTTGTTTTTACCTTCGAGCATATAACAACTAGAGGCGGCATTAAATAATTTTAATGCGAGACGAATAACTGGATAAAATAAAACGATAAACTTATTATTGTATCTCGCTGATGTTGAAGAACAGTTTTGTGCATGCGCCTTATTCCCTTTCTAAAATAAAACCAAACAGCTGTTAGCAGTGAATTACAAAATTAAGGGTAACTTTAATTGTCTTTTACAAATGCAAGAGAAAGACATAGCACATCTTTTGGTTATTTTGCTGGATCGAGCCTAATTCATTTAGAGTAAGTAAATTGTGCTCTGCTGCCATACTCTTTTCATCAATTTGAAACGTTTGTCCTTCTTGGCCTAATATATGTACATGCTCAATAAAAAAAGGGTTAAAGAGTCTTTTGAAGTCTTTGAAGTTTACAGGCACTAGAGGTATTTTATGTTATTATGAGTACTGTTCTTTTCTTAATGTTATGTAGAATATTTTGGTGTCTAGTCTGTAAACTTCAAAATTTTGCGTGAGTATTATTCAAAATGAGCGGATATGGTTGAAATCAGAAAAAAAATATCTTTAAGTTTCTGGTATTTATTTATTTTTATTTAAGTATACATATATTTTTTAAATTAAATTAAATTGTTAAATTATTATGAGTGCTCACAACCACATGCCGGATCGAGGGTCGAGAAAAGAGTTTCATTTATAGACCGCCCGCTATTCCTAAGAGGGTGACTTCAAAGACTCTTTAACCAAAAAATGTTTTAAAAAACAATTCATAAATTTTACTCACAATTTTCTTAGCATTAAATTTTAAGTTAATTTTTTTAAATTATTTCAGACTCTTTAAATTAAACCGCTGTAAAGAATATTACTATTTTAATAACCTGTACCGGTGTCTGAATATAACTACTATTATACTTATTTACAAAATATTGTAATATAAATCTGGCAACTAGGAGTAAAATTTTATGTGAGACTATATTTTCGACTCCCTCTAATTGAACTAGGCCCGATTCAGCAAGATTTTCATCTTTTTATCTTATCTCCTCTCTGTCGTTACACGTTTTTCGTTCAAAACATTGAGGGTTGTTTCTAGTTATTCTATGCGGGAAGTTTTTTACCCTTAGTATATAACAATTTAGTTTTATATGTAATAATATTTTCAATTTTTTTCGCTGCTTTTGCTCTATCTTCTTTATGCATTATAGTCACTCCACTATTGAATCTGCGTATGTAATAAAATATAGTCCATTTCATATTTTTTGTCCGTTTTGATATTAGAAACCATAACTGTCATTCAAATCGCCAATTGCGAAGGGAACTATCTAAATTAATAATAATAAATTTCAATTTGTCTAAATTTTTAACCGACTTCAAAAATGTTACCGAATATCTCCGGTATTTATAATTCGATTCGAAAAATTCTTTTTGCGTTTAAAAGAGTAGAGTGTCCGTGTGGTCCCGTCAAAATTCGGTTCAATCAATGTAAAAGATCTTCCCAGAAATTGTAGCGTTTTTAAATTCTTCCTGGTAGTGGTCTGCTGAGATTATAAGGAATATAGATAAATATTCTTCTCTATTACTTTCCCGGTTTTTTTTCTTTATCTTTAAATTACGAGGTAATTAAGTGTGTCTAAGGTCTAGTTTCGTTTGTTCCGATTAAAAGTTTATCTGAAGATTCCCAGACAGCGTTATCTTTAAGATTACTTGAAATATCTAGTAATTATGACTGCAGCATGGTCATATTTACTAACTATGAAGATTAGGAGGATGGTTTATTCTCTAATTACCTGTTAATCGAGACCAGAGTGGAGTCGAGATTTAACATTATATCTTATCGTATCTTTTACCGAGAGAATGAAGCAATCCGATCTTCAAACTATCTTTGAAACACTAAGAAACTAACGTAAGATTTGTAATATTTTTTATACCTTTATCGAATATGAAAGTACCGTTTATTTCTCTGGAAAATTTAATCTTAATTGTATTTACCGTACCGATCTACCTTCAGCAATAAAAGTGCAGTGGCGTATTTAAATTAACTGGGGTGTGATTTTTTTTGTATTTCTTACCTGTATCTTTGTCATTTATATTTTTTTTGTATTTCTTATCTGTAAAGTTGTTTTATTTATATTTTTTTTACCTGTTTATTTAATATCTATATCTTGAGATGTAAGTACACCTTTAACTCGACTTTATAAGAAAGCAAAAGGTGAATTTTAATAATTTTTGTCTAGAGCTCAATTGTTTCACTTTTGCTTCACAGGGTACACCGAAATAAAAAACATAGTTTTTTTTAGTGTAAGAAAATATGATTTTGTAATAATCACCAAGGTGATTGTGTAATATGTTTTACCCACGACTCATAAGTAAATTGCGTATTTTTTAACCTTTAACTCTGTCAGTAAGTGTCAAATTATTGAGGAGTTGTGTTATAGTTACATTTACTAAACTAGTGGAGTAAGTAAATAGAAACCTGTATTATTATGTTGGTTAACTACAGTTTTCATTAAATTAAACTAACATTTGACATTTCTCAGACAGAACTGTCTGCGAAATCGAATATTTTTGACAACTTATGCCAAAATTTAAATTTTATATAATATACTATTACTGTTTTAACATAGGTGTCTGCCTCTATGTTTTTATTTGATTTTTTTGTTTATTATTTAACCAAACAATAAATATTGTTTATCGTTTAAATAGATATTTTTTTCCTTTCTAGAGTATGTTATTCTGATCAATATTTTCAGTTTATCTAATATATTTTTTTAAAGTAACTAAATTTTGATTTATTAAAAATTTTCTTATCTTACAAGTTTTGATTTTAACCATAAGGATAAGTAAGAAAAAGTGTAAGTATAATTATCTTTTTTGTTTCATAAATAAAAGTGTGTAATTTCAATTCTAGAAAGAATAATCTGCCGGGTTATCTTATCTAATTTGTATATTTTTTACCTGTGTTTCTTAGATTTCCCCATCCTTAGGATAAAAGATATAAGTGACGCCCATTTTCTCTTCTCTTTCATTTTCTGTTTTTTGTCCCTTTTAATTTTTCTTACCTTATTAAGTATATTCTTTTTTATTTTTTCGATAATTTTTCATTGAGCTCGTCCAAATCCACGCTCGCTCTCCAACAACCAACTGAGTGCCGTTCGCAATAGTGAACCTTAAGACGAGCATTTACCATCTAACGATAAAAAAAAGGTTACAAAATACCACAGAAATTAACAGAATAAGCTCTGCTCTACTTGCACATACGTCAAATGACTTCAGTGCCAACGAACTGCAAATCCAGGTATAGTGTTTTTTCTTTGTCGTATGTCATCTTGGATGATGTGTTTTATGCAATTAAGCCCAAACTTTAGGTGTTACTCTACCTATAGCATCGTTGCATACTTTTTTGACTGCTGTATCTCCACGTCCATTTTCTCCAAGATGACAATCATAATACTGTTTACAAATTTTCTAGATCAACTCTATAGAATTATATCGAGAGTGATGGACGTAGCTGTAATACCCGACGCTCCTGTTCTTGCAGTTTTTCGTGTATAACGTACTAGACGTTTTGTGGCTTGTTCAAAGGACAAAGACTTAAAAAGCTATAGTATGAAGTATTGTCCATAATAATTAATGAAGGCTTCTCTAGCATTAGTATGAGCTTTGCACAGACCCATTTTTTAAATGATTCCTTATCCATCGAATCACGGTAATCTGCACTCTTCGATTTAGTGGAAAATGGTAGTCCATCATCTTTAACAAACCCATTACTAGTTCCAGCATGTAAAACAATAAAGCGTTTACAAATATTTTCGTGGCCCGAAACAATACTCAGCTTTTCGCAAAGAACTTATCTACTATTATATATTATATGTTATAATAACATTGTTAAAAGGTTTTTTCTTATTTTTAGATTTTATTTTCGTAACAATACAAAGACTGATTTTTGAAGCGTCCGCAACTCGCTAATACACTTGTGATAACGGTATATAAAGGTATATCGTTTTCTTTCTCCTTGTTAAAATACTCTAAGAAATTGAGAAAATAGTATTTCCATTTTCGTTATTGCACTAAGTCAATGCGGTTTGACATAACTTACCTGTATCTGAGAAAGGTGTAACTCTAAATTTACAGAGAGTATGATTTCCGTCATCGGCAAAAATTGGTGAAATGGATTATAGTTTAGTTAATGCAAGTACTATAATGTATTTTTCTTTTGTTTTTAGGGTATTGGATATTTGGTGCTCAATTCTGTGACACTTGGGTGGCCTTCGATGTCATGTGCTCAACAGCTAGTATACTCAATCTTTGCGCCATATCACTAGATAGATATATACATATTAAAGACCCCTTAAGGTGAGTTATTATGTAAATAGAATTAATTTAAACAAAATTTATTATCCCAAAATGTTAAAATAATGTTTCACGGACCATAATTATAAATTGAAATAAAACAAAAGAAAATATTAAAATAATTATAAAATATTGTATCTGGTTGGGATTTTTAGGTATTTTTTAAGTCGAAACTTGCAACTATCTCTTCTGTAGCTTTGGGCTTCGGTTATCACCCAATCGACCATTGCTTGAAAGAAATAAACCAATACATATCGTTTATGCATGTCGCTGATGATGCATTTGCTTTAACGACAAATATTATGACCTGATCAGCTACCTGGTTCATACAATCACAAACGAATTTATAATTATAAACATTCTTTTGTCTCTCCTGAAGCTCTGCTCCTTGGCATAACTTGTCAAATATTTTCAGTAACTTTTTTAAATATGCACGTTTTGTAGAGAAAACAAAAATAAAAAACAGTATAATATGAAAAAAGAAAATAAAATTTTTACTTCAGTTTCCTCTTCGTTTCCTACATCTGTTGAAAGGCTACCTCTAGACTCATAGCCTTGCAGTAAAATTAACAGTCTTTCGTAGCCAAACCAGTTTACTTGCTTAGGAGTCCAAGAATTTCTTATGCTCTCGGCGAAATTGATTTTTAGTGCCTGAATGTTTTTTTTAAATGTCTGCTGCACTGACTTCGTACTTCTTTGCAAGCATTTCATATACATGTACTTTTTTATTACGATATTTGTATTCCACACTCTTTACCCATAAGCGTGGTGCACTTTAAAGATTCAATAAAACAAAGGGTTTTTCGTGGTTTCACATTTTATATAGTTGTCGTTGTGAAAGAACGAAGAACCAGAAAATAGCGCTACTACTGCTTCAATTGCTTATAACACACTAGACAATTATTTGCATCGAACGCGTCCAGACTTGCTTCATGCATGTATAAAAACACGTGTTTCCCACACAGACGGGGAAACAAAAAACATTAAAATGATGTTAGACCCAGAAGCCGACCGCTTTTTCATTCATTCATTCATTCATTCATTATTTTACTCATTAATTGGCTTTAACCACTCCAATGCCTAGTGCGAGCTTCTTTTTGTACCTGATGTGGCTATTCTCCATCTTAGATGCCTCACACTGCTTCGTTGACTGTTTTTAATATTAATTTTAATTTCCCTTTCATTCTCTTCTTCATAGAGCTTGGAAGTTTTAACTTTTATATGTTTGATGTTGTTTTTTCGACCACCCTATGATAGTTCCTATGGAATGGTTATTTTTGGATGACTGTACAGTCTACTTTTCATTTTCTCCCCTGGGGTATTGATTTACCTTGACGTTTAGCTCTGATGAAGGCCGGTGTTTAGGCCGAAAGCGCTCAGCTAACAATTTATAATTATTTTTAATACACGCTTCGTAAAGAAAAATACTTGTTTTCCTGTTCCTCTTAAAAAACATTAAACATGTGTTTAAATGTTTATAAAGTCTTGAGTGGAGGCTGCCGGAGAGCTAGTCATCCACACTCTTGATTTTTTTATTTTTTTATTTTACGTACCTGTCTCTCCGTGTTTATTGTAGGCAAACATTCATTGATGTCAAATAAAATGTTTTCCATCAGTTCGTATAGAAACCATATGCGTTTATAACTGTCATTTATACCGGCACCGCTTTTAATTAAATCTTTTTTCTTTCTCAGATGGATGACCTCAAAAAGTTGCCATTAAAGAATTTTTTTAATTTTTAACTCCCGTGCAGATATATTTAATTCTTTGCTTAACCGATCTCAAGCATCGTTCACTTTATTTTTATCTTTGTGATATGGATTTTGTGGATTCCAAATGATTGGTTCCATTTGATGCAGTTCCATAAATGTAGTACACATTTACTTAGCCATGATAAGGACCGCGATTGCCCTTACTCTGCAGCAGTTAATAACAAAGTGAGCGATTGCGAGAGTGTGGTTGATTCTTTCGCCTCACCCTCCTTGCCTTTGACTCGCGACCGAAAATCTGACACAAAACAGAGCGATAGAGAGGCTAAGCGAGGAAAGACGAGGAGATACGAGAGTACCGTCCTCACTCTCGCACTCGCGTTCTCTCCTGTAGCCTTGTGGAGAATCTGGATGAAGCATTGTAGTTTTAAAGCACTATGTGGATGCGTATTGTGGCTTTGCACCGTAAATGCTATACAGTGTAAAAATATCCGATATCTTTATAGAAGAATTAAAAAAATAATAATAACAGGTATGCCTTATAATATTAATAAAAAATAGGTATGTGAAAAGAATATCAAGTATTCACTATACTGTATAGGAAGAAATCAGTAATATCTCACATTTAAGAAAAAATATTTTTACCAACTAGGTACATACATCACATTAAAAGGATATTGATATACCAGAAACTTTACATTATTTATACACTTAATATTAATACATCACTGAAAATTAAAAATTTAATTTATAATAATGAAAATTGTAGTAAGTTTAGTTAAATTTATAGCATATGCTTACTTTACTAAACCGAGACTGACTGTAAAATGGAACAAAAATACGTGATTGCTTCTTTACGAATCTTAAGCAAGAGTAACTGATCGAAACAGAATATGACATCACTCTCAACATCCATGGTATACCTCGAGGTCCAATCCCAGATAGCATGCAAACTTGGGGCAAGTTTGATTTTTCTTTGCTTCTTAATTGCTGTGTCAAATATGACGAGACAAGTTTGTGACAAAATCTCTGTAATATTGTTAAGTAAAATATGAACTTTCAAGTTTGCGACAATATTGCTCGAATATTGTTATGACAAAGATAATAGGTCAAGTATGTAGCAACATTGCTGCAACGTTATCACTGCACCCAAGCGCGCAAATGACGCGGGCGCCATCTGCTAACTGAACTTGACATGCTGCTGACTGAACATTACTGAGTTGACTAACGTGACGCGGTTGGAACATATTTTTACTTCTAGTTTTTTAACTTAGATTGTAACGATTATGATGTCTTGTTGGTGTGTTAATTACTACCTACTAAGCTGAAACTTCTACAATTAATAATGTTCAGCTTAAACCCGATTAGTTTGTGCTTGTGCATAGCGTCTTTTTTGCTTTCAAGTAGTTGAGGTAAGTTTATTATATATTTTTTGTAGTTTCTTGCTGTGTTCACACATTCACTATTAAAAATAAAAAGTCCCTGGTTATTGATATTCACAGCCATATGGGATTTAAATTAATGTATCTTGTTTAAATTAGAAGATATTTCACGTATACACATCGCGGTTTTGCAAAAACTCCGAAATGTCAGGATCAAATATAATTAAAAATTGCGATGTATATCCGTGAAAAATCTTTTAATTGAAATAGGTATATAGTCATCACCAAACCATGATAATACAATGTCTCAAGTTGTATAACCTCAAAATTTTTTTGTCACAGTAATGATGCACAGATAGGTATTTACTTGAACTATGGAGGAACCCTCCATAACTTGAACATTAACTCCTTTAGTTTTAAGAGTTTATAACAATTTCTTTGTTTGTTTCAGAGCTGTTAGACAAACAAAAGCATCGGAATCTGAAACTAGCGAATATAATCTGGGTGCTAATGCCAACGACGAATAGTTCTAGACAATAATTTTAATTTGATACTTCAACTAACGTTTTGATTTATTACTGATGACTAAAGTGATTAATAAATAAGTTATATGATTATAAATTGGTTTTATTCTGATGTGGTTTCGAACTGAACAGCCTGGATAAAAAATAATATTTCCGTAACAAGGTTAGGGCAAGTTTGCCGTAACAAGGTTAGGACAAGTTGTTGTAATCTTTGTAAAACAAACTTGCATGCAAGTTTGTCACACTGAAACTAGAAAGTTTGATTTAAACTTGCTACAAGTTTGTGAAGTTGCCACGGCAAACTTGAAGCAAGCCTTCTTTTTTGATGTATCAAACTTATTGCAAGTCTGAAACAAGTTTATATTGTTATCTGGGATTGTCTGTCAGTGACGTCATTGTTACGTAAATGAAAGTGGAACCAATGCGAGGTTCAATTTAAATGTTTAACTTAGAAAGACTTACTATCTTTATATTATTAACGCGCATAGAAAAAGATACTTTTAAGAAAAATGTCAACACTGGACATCATTGTTACGAGTTCGAGTCTCATTTATCATGTCATTCAGTTTGTATATTTTATTTTGTTTTAACACATTACAAACTTGCCTCTACCTGAAAAATTATAAATTTAGTAAAGAATTGGAATTGTCGATGGTGTGTATCTGATCTTGTTTAATTGCATTTTATACCGAAAACTTTTAGAATATTTGTGATGTGTTCACGAAAATTTTAAATCCGTATAATGTGTTAAATGAGGTTTTGTTCAATTGCTTCTTCTACTTAAACCTCCAGATTAGTTCACGTTTTACAATATGACTTTGATCAAGTTTATCCTCAGGGACCTTACACTTTCCTTAGTCAGTAACAATTTACAAAAAAGACAGAACATATTGTTACTATTACCTAAATTTTACGATAAATTACAGAATGTCCTGATGAAGAGTCAAACGTACTCGAAAATTTGACAATAGATCAAAGAGTTTTCTTTTCCTTACCTCTGGTCTAATTGTATAAAGGTTTGACTGCAACTTCACGATTGACCGTTCTTCTATATTGAACCAGACAAATATTCCAAAAGAATTTGTTGTGTTTTTAAATACTTACAAAATGCCAACTTAATATTCTGGTGTCCCTTATAATACTACAATAGTATATTGTAATACAATGACAGGTTTCGTAGTACAAGTGCAGTTTGTGAAACGAACCGCGATGCGGTGAGTTTCGCGGAGAACGAGTACTACAAACCGTCATTGTCATATTTTATAATGAACTTTTAAAAGTATAAAAAATAAACAAAATTACAATTAGATGTCAAAGATGATAATAGTATACCTAATACTATTATGACGTTTTTACACAGTCTTTGAAAATCAAAGAACATATAGACCGTTTTACTAAGAACCAACAACTACTTCCCTGGCTATATGCCACGACGGACATTGAATTACAGTTCAAAGTTAAACGGGGTTAGTATATCTACAAGATAGAACTAACCATTTTAGTTTGCAATTCGATAGGATATCACTTGTAGACCGGTTTCGACGTATTGCGTCTCATCAGTACAAGGAAGATATCCATCCAGAAGCTCTAAGTGATATCCTATCGAATTGCAAACTAAAATGGTTAGTTCTATCTTGTAGATATACTAACCCCGTTTAACTTTGAACTGTAATTCAATGTCCGTCATGGCATCTAGCCAGGGAAGTAGTTGTTGGTTCTTAGTAAAACGGTCTATATGTTCTTTGATTTTCAAAGACTCTGTAAAAACGTCATAATTATATTAGGTATACTATTATTATCTTTGACATCTATTTGATAAACGTTTTACTGAAATGACAATTGATTAGCAGGAAACTGCAATCAAGTAGTTAAAATTACAATTAGATTTTTCCGAAATTATTTATTTATGTTGACAATCTTGAGACTTGCGAGTTTTAATGATTATAAATTTGAATGTTTGTCAAATTGGTATAAAATATTTTAACTTATTATAAACAAATATTAAGAATTTAGAAATATATGTGTTAATTAACAAGTAAGTACCTAAGCTATATCTAGCAATGAGTATGGAACTCGATAATGAATTATCAGGCACTCCTCCTGAACTTCGCAATATTGCTGATAAGGTAGTAAATAATTTACTAACTGAACTCTTTCATCTTTCGTTGACAATCAGTGCAGTGCAACCAATTGTGTAAAACAAAAAGTTACCAAAAACAGTGTTACAATAGGGTACCGGACAGTAATCAAAAAAAAAATCTAAGATGTGTTTTAAAATAAAGTTTGTTATACAACAATATCACTCAATAAAGATTTTTAAGAAATAACAATGATTTATATTTTTAAATCAATAAATAAAGTTGCGTAAATTATCTGTGACGTGTAAGAACCCAAACGCCAATCACAGTGCGTAACGTCATATGTAAGTAGCCATAAGTAAACAACACTGCTTTGTATGTTATTTCGCGTTTTTTCTACGATTTATTTGCATTTTTCTAAAAATATTTAATTAGTTACGAATTGAAGGACTATAGTCATAACAGAAGTTGTCATAAGTGCTTGAAGCCTTCTGTTAAGTTTTTATTATGGAACAAGGTTATACAAAAGCCGAAAATAGAAATCTCCCAAAAGTTGATATTTTCATATTCAGCAGTTTCTTTGCCACTAATTCAGACTTTTGTTCTGCCGAAATTAGAAATGTGAAAACATTTGTGTAAGTATTTCAATCTCTTTTTGTTTATCTTAACCATAGAAATGATTAAAGAAATAAGTAAAACATAACCTATAACACCTACATTACATACACACTAAATATGATTATTTGTATTATGGGCTGTGTAATAACACTCTAGGTACAGTACTTACATCAAAGTGATCTTCACAAAAGTAAATTGGTGAAGTAACAGACATTCCATCGCACTTTCGTCTTGCTAGGTCTAACCATTTCTTTCGTATGTCTGGTTTTCGAGGTACATCAATAAAAAATGTATTTGGACTAGTTACTGATGTATTTCCACATCGAGATACAACACACCAGCGATATCTTTTTCGGTCCATGATGATTAAGAAACACAATATACTTAATTTATCCAAGCACTGATCACTTGTAATATGGCTCGTAGTTTGTTTATCTCCATATGACGTCACGCGATCTGAATTGACATGAAGTGCTGTTTTAGAGGTAATTTTAAATAAATTATGTTTTTAACGTTTTCAAGTACTCCAGAGGATTTATTTAATTAAAATATTATTTTTTATGGCTATATATATGAATAAAGATTATTTTTAAACACTATTTGAAAAGTTGTCCGGTCCCTATGAATCTATTTTTTGTGTCGAAATAGAAACTTTGTCAACGTGAATTATAAAAATATATTTTCGTTACATAATCTTAACAGCATTTGAACAAAATCCCTCGGTAAGCACATCATAATGTAGAAACGATATATTTCCTTATTTCAGCGAAATCCTAAGTGATATGAATCGTCTCGAAAAAAGATTGTTCCTATATATTGAACCATTATCTTTAGGATAAAATAAAGCAGTTTGGAATCAGAAAAAAAAACATAAACCGGGACTGACAGTTTAAGTACTTTTTTATGCGAAAAACGAAAAGTTTTAAAAATAAGACAAACACTAAACTGAAAGTGACGAAAAAGTATAAATGTTTTTTTTTCTTTGCCCTATTGAATAGAGTACAGTTAAATTATTATTAATATCAATTTCGATGTTTTTTTTATTTAAATTTATTACTTTAAATGTATTGTTTTTATTATATATATTCTAATATTAAATAAAAACCAAATTTGTATGGTTCTGAAAATTAAATTTTAGATTAATAATTTGAAATTATTTTTCTCTGTATCCACCTGTCTATAAACTTTGTTTTATTCGAATTTCTTAAAAGGAATAACGAAATCAATTTATATTGATAAAATGTTTTAATCATATTAAATAACCAAGTCATGTCGAGGCTATCAACCTTTAAAAACTGGAGACCTTACTTTATTTTCAGCTTTGTTTTGTCACGTAATGATAGCAAAAAAATCGGGAAAAAAATTCTACTCTCGGAGTTCAATTAGAGCTCCTCAAGGGTAGACCATAATTGATCACCCTTAAACCATTTAATTATCTTTAGAATCGTTTAACTTTCTGTAGAAAATCTGGAACACAAATTTCAATTTTGAAAAACTTTCTTAAAACTATTTAATTTTTGTGTCGAATTGCCAACTGCTCCAGAATACAACTTAAGACTTAAAAATTTAATCAAAAGCGTAACCAACTGTGAAATTGGACGTTAAATTTGTTCCCGAAAGTGTTTGCTTTTTAGCAGATGAAACAAAATTATAAAATTGTGTTGAGATTTTAAAATTGTTTCCCTGTAACAAAAAATTGTGAATCTAACCGAGATATTTCTCAAATTTGTTTCGAGAACAAATTTAGATTTTTATAGAAAATATCTTTATTAAATACAGTGCCCACCTTTAGAAAGCTATAAAAGAATCTACTTCTTCTTCTTAAAGTGCCATATCCATTTTAATGAATGTTGGCAACAATTACGGCGAACTGTTCTCGGTTCTGTGCGGCTCTTATGGGAGCCCTCCATAGCGGCTCTAAATAGTGCGTAGGCGTCTAGATTCATCCAGTCCCTGATGTTTTTGAGATATGAATATTTCTTGCTTTCCCTCAATTTTTCCTTCCATAATTATTTTCAGAAATTGGTACTTTATGTTGCGAAATATGTGACCAAGATATGCAACTTATCTTCTTTTTACTATGGTCAGAAGTTCCCTGTCTACATACATCCGTCTCAAGACCTCAACGTTGGTGACGTGGGCGGTCCAGAATATCTTTAGCAGTCTTCTGAAAACCCACATCTCGAACGCTTCCAGTTTATTGAGCGTGTTGGCTTTAAGAGTCCATGCCTCGGCTCCATATAGTAACACAGAATAAACATAGCCTTTTACAAAGCGGTATCTTAATTTTAAATTAAGGTTTGAATTCGTCAATAGTTTCTTTATACTGAGAAATGTTTTCCCAGCTTGTTCTATTCAGCAGACTACTTCTTTGTCTGGATTTAAGTCCCCAGTTATCCAGCAGCAAAATAGCTGTCAAAAATGCACATGAATTTGAAATAATCTCAGTAAAGCTAACGGCACTGTAAACTGGTCTTGAAAAACTATAACAACGTATTTCAACCCTTACTTTGCAATAAAAAAATATTTACGTAAGAAAATAATAATATTTTTAATCAAAGTATAAATAGTTCACATTGACTATATATTTCGATATATTAATCATGTAAGTGAAACAACATTGAAACGACGATTTTTAAAAATTTAATAGAACTTCAAATTAAATATCTCCAATATAAATATCCGTTGATAGTGTTGGTTTTCTTGAAATATAAATTTTGAGCAAATTTAAAATCAGATAAAAATTATTAAAATGTTCGAAAATAACAATAACAATAAAAAGACACTTTTTCAGAGTATTCCAAAATTTTCAATCACAGAAATGTAGATATAGATATATAGGATACATCAATATTTTGAAAACCGGAGCTGATCAAAATACGGATTTTACTTATTGAATACAATTTTTGTATTGATTTAAAATTTAAAAGTTGCAGTTACTTAAAACATAATCGATATAAATATATACGGTCTTTGTTTAATTATCTGATTTGTTAGATATCGGTAAAAGAACCCAGTTTGCTGATTTTACCAATTAAATATAAATTATTCCTTTTTGATACGAAAAACATAAAAAAGCTTTGAAACAATAAGTGTCAAAATTTTTCAAAGTATTTTGAACACCCGGTTTAGATGATTTGTTAACTGATTAAATAATAATGTGCAAAAATAATCACGATGGGCACCAATTCACGATGCTTTAGGCGAACGGGGAAAAGCCGTGGATCTTCGGGGTTTGGTCCTTTCAGGTCCACGTCGTTGTAGAGTTCACTGGCTGTCACTGGTACAGCTTCTAGAGTGGTGATGGTCAGGATTGATGATGTGAGAAGTCTTCCTGGGAGGTCTGGTTTCAGTGTAACACTTAGTACGTGGAAGTGGTGTCACACATTTGGGTGGAAAAGTCTTTCTAAAGAATTGGCTGAGGATTGTGCTCTTCACATTCGTGTCATGACAGCTTGTGGTTTAAGACTGTCTTTTAATACTCTCTGCGTATAAGCGCCGTAGACAATTCGCTCAATGTCTCCCGAGACTACTAGCTTCAATTGCCGTAGACGGATTAGTGAGAACGTTCATACGTGGTGTGTTAATTAAAGCTACTTGATCTTGTACGGTACGCGGTAGATCAAGGTGCCTAAGCGCATTAATTTGAGACTACACTCACAATTCCTTCTCCTAAATTGATTTGAAACCGTGTTGCCACAATGGAAAATATCCAAATTTGCGTTTTCGCTTTTTAAATAAATATGTGTACTGAATAAAAACAAATATTAAAATTAAGTGATCTCAACATTTTATATTTTAAATTGCTTTTTTTGTCTGTGATTTGATCAGTAAGATTAGAAAATAAGTAAGTAAACCATTTAGACAAAAAAATTATACAAACTATTATTACGAAATCTAATCTGTATCAGAAAATAGTGACTACGTGACGGAAAAAACAATGCATTTAAAAAGTGTTTAGCAGCTTTACGAGATTTAAAAACATAATTTTTAGCCAAAAAATAATTATGCTCTAAAAATATAATTAAACAAACTTTATGAGGATACTACATTACGGACACAAGACGAGACAATAGGTTTGTTCCAACAGAGCCACTCTGATTTGTAAGAACATGAACACGTTCATAAATTATAAAATGCACAAGACCAGTACATGTATTGGTTCATGGTTGATGGTCCTTGTTGGAATGCTTCTATTCTTCTGCCCTCTTATCTTTATTACTAATTATAAACTCATTCTTTGTTAGTAGCGCAATAGTTTTTGGTTTTAAATAGTGTGAGGTGTCCAGTCTGTTTTGAATACTTATAACATAATTTTAAAAGAGAAGTAATATTAGATAATATACATACATTTTTATATACAGGATTTTTCATTTAAATACATTTACAGAAGTTTTTAAGCTTACTGAGTTTATAATTATGAAGAGAACAAAGTGCCTGACGCGCTGACAAATTATACATGCCTCGAACCAAGGAGAGATTTGACCGTACATAAACGTACGAATAAGAAACTTTGTTGGAACGGTACTTTGACGTACATCGGATTATTCGATGCTCTGTTGGAATGGTTTAAACTTACAGCACATGCCTCTGACGTCCTTCTGAAAGTCAGGAGGTCTGTTGGAACAAAGCTAAAAGAAATAACTTTCTCTAAATTGTCAGGATTGCACATGACAGCATTGCGGGTACTGGGTCTTAAGAGATACCGGAGCCACTCGCGAGCTTTCACTGTTACTCTCAGCACGAAACCAGTACCTGTCCATAAAAAAGAATAGTTTCTATATAATAAAGAAGTATGTAACGGAAGAATTAGAGGCAGTAACTGCTAACAGAAATGTTTCCTATTCTATTTATAATCACCTCGAGATATTTCAAGGCGTCTTTTTTTTATATTTTTTGCTGTTTTATTTATATACTTGCTTGTTATTTGTCCTCTCATAAAAACTTTGGGCTTTAGTATTTATAATCATGTTCTTCTCTTCTAATTCTTGTACACAGAAGTTCAAAGTTTCTTGTAACTTTAACGGTCGCTTAGTGCTTGCTTTACTGACTGTCCTAAGGTCGTCTTTTGTATTATGAACAAGTCTTAGTTTCATCATTTGTACTAAATATTTTCACTGTAGGCATATCTGCTATTACTTTCATAAACTTTTCATACTGTATGAGATCCTCCTGTCTCTGTTAGGCTATAAACATTTATATTATTATATTATATTAAATTAACGTAACTTAAAATATCGATATTATGCATAAAACGAACAAAATATCGCTACGTCGTCAGTTATGGGACATCGGAGATAAAAAATGACGGATAAGAATAGCTATGTTTAAGACTAAAGAGTACCTAGCTAGGAGCGATATAGATACAACAGGGAGTTACCCCTTTAGGTAAAATAATATTTCATACTTTGTCACCGTTGTAACGTTAAAAAAATTCAAAATCATATATTTATTTTATATATTTATAAATACACAAAATCTAAAATTTATCAAGTACAATATTGCCCACTCTAGCTCAGCGTAGTGGATTAAATTCAATCGAGGGTTAGTTCTTCAGTTTTCCTGAAATCAAGGGATACGACACCAAATAAAAAAACATCAACAGTACCTACGTAATTAAAGTTAGTCTTTAAAAACAATATTTTTAAGTGAATCTTGATGTAGAAAGGATGTCCACGGCAGAAGGTCTGATAACGTGATATTTAATTTGAGGGTCCTCATTAATTTTTCCTTAAAAAATCTGACTTTTATAAGGGTGGACATTGGAATTCTAGCCCACACAGTTGTATCTTTGTATACAGTGAACTTTGGATACGGTGAACTTTGGAAACGGTAGACTTTGAAAACGATGAACCTTGTACCTCCTCACCAAATCTGTATTAACCATTCGAAAAGAATGACCAAATCCGCTTAAGAAAGCAATTGAAAAATAATACCCTAGTAGATATTTAGCCAAAACCAGAGTTAAATTAAAAGTCAATTATCCTTCTAATAACTGTTTAAACCGGTAATGAAAAAAAAATGAAAAAAAAATCAATCCGACTTTTGGCTAAATAGATACCTACATTGGAATTTGCATTAAATTGTTTGATGTTAATTGATATCATTCCTTCTTTAAACTCGCAACGTCACTTAATTACATTATTAATAAAAAAACGACTTACTTTGCAACGAGAAAGTATTTCACAAAACTAAGCCACTAATAACCCGATACATGGTTTTGCAGATGATAGCAACCTACACTGTAGCAAAGCGCACAACCGTCCTATACCTCTAGATATCCTGGAAGAGGACAGAAGATCCACAACGGCTTCTCTCAATCAAGATTTGAGAATTGTAGATGAGTGGGGAAGAAAGAATCTTGTTAATTTCAACGCTTCCAAGACAAAGACATGTTGCCTATCCAACAAGAGGCAAACATGCGACTTATCCATTACAATCAACGATCAGACACTGGTAGGGGCGACTCCATTACGCTGGTTGGTATAACGATCTCCCAAGACTTACTCTGGAACGAACATATTGCATCCATAGCATCTGCAGCAGGAAATAAATTAGGCTTTCTGTTTAGAGCACGAAAATATTTTTCTCCATCCAACTTGGCTACTCTTTACAAAGCCAAAATACGGCCTAATCTTAAATACTGCTCGCATCTATGGGGTTCGGCGGCTCCGTCAAGGCTTGGAGTTCTTGATGCAATACAGAGAAGGGCAGTTCGACTAATAAACGACACCAGTATCACCAAAAACCTAGCCCCATTATCCCACCGAAGAGCAGTGGCTGATCTTTCCTTGTTTTACCGATACATAAACGGATTTTGCTCAGAAGAACTCCGCTCTATAATGCCTTCACTTGCCAGACCAGCCAGAGCAACGCGACGTGCCAACTCCATGCACCTTTATACTGTTCATTGCCCGACATCGAGAACGGATCGATTCGATCGTTCCTTCATCCCCAGGGTCTCCAGATTGAGGAACTCCTTACCTCCCCACGTCTTCCCCACTCGTCCTAACTTGCAGGCCTTTAAATCCCAAATTAATAAATTACCTCTTCTGCCCCAATAGATGTTCTCGGTACATTTGTATTGAGGTCTATACCTACGAGGACATCCTTAATAAAAAATTCGAAAAGAGGTTGACCTTAAAGGCCATCCTTGCAACTTCCCGCCAGTTTTAACCGTAAAGCTATAGTAACGTGACGTATTTGGACGTTTTTGACTTTTTTTGAAATGTTTAAAAAGCCATAACTTTTTAACGCCTTATTCGATTTTGATGTTCAAGATGGCATTCGACGCAGTTTTGGAGACCTAAAAACTTTACCGGGAGTCCAAAATCGGTTAGTCAAAAAATCTCTAAGTTATTGAAAAAAAAAACACTTTTTTTGAAATTTTTCGACAACGATATCTCGCGAACGAATCAACCGATTTTAATTTGCAAAACGGCATTCGACGTGGCTTTTTAAGCTTGAGAGCTGATTAGGTTATGAAATTGATCGATGCAATAGCCAAAAAGATATGCCCAAAAAACATTATTTTTACCAATTGTTTTTTTCGGTTATTTTAACATTTCTCGAAATCTACTGGCTCGAATCAGTTTAAACTTACAGGGAATCTAAGTTAGATGGAACTCTTTGGAATGCTTTTTATTTCATTCCGATCGGTCAAACCGTTCAAAAGTTATAAGAGGTTTACATACATCCACACACACACATCCACACGTACATACAGACATACAGACACCCTCGTAAAAATAGTCAGGGCGTTGAGTGAAAAAATATAAAGAGTCGCAGCCTTACGGTAATATGCGTTTGCTATAATGGTTCCGAAATAAAGCTGGCGCTACCATCGTTTTGGTTTCGAATTTGTCAGTATCGCTTGAAACGTTGTGATGGTAACATCGCTGCGTATCAAGTTTGCTTATCGTTACCCCTGCGAATTTCAAATATTGTATTTTCGGTGACACTCTACTCTAGTAAACATCTTCAAAAACGTAAAAAATAAAATAAAGGTCCTAAAAATATGAGCGATAGCTCATTGGATTCGGAATCACTTTTAGAAAAACCTTTTTGAAGGAAAAATGTGCAGGCAAAAAATTGCAATTGTTATTAACAAAATAAGATAAAAAAAAAGATATTTATGTTTTTGTTAATAACTCGAAAAATATTAATATTTAAGCAATTTTGAAAAAAGCTCGTCAAAGAGGAGGAAATTTCCGAAAAAAAAGTCCGTACTCCCGGAACTCTATCACCATTATTTATAATTTTAATTTGACGTTGAAAATAGGGTTCCGCGCGGCTTTTACGGCATGCGCGCGCCACCACTAACCGGGGTTTATCAGATAAAATATTTTTTTATGACATAAAATGTTATTTTAAAAATTTGAAAAAATTCTAGTATTTTCCTAACACTTGAAAGAATCTAACTCAGTTGGAAAAACATTTTATCACTGTTTTTCAAAAAGTTATTCAATTGTTAACTAACAAATTTTTTCCTAGTCTCTGTTGGCATGTACAATGGGATAAAAGGTATAAATAATTGACCTAAAAATTTGAAACTTTGTGTAGCCCGTTTTCATATGTATACTTTACAAGATCCTGCGATAAATGTTCATAAAAGTTTATTAATTTGTTAATTATGTTTTTTCATAACTATTGCAAAATGAAATATCTTAAAAAAGTTGATGATATTTTCTGGACAAGTTGATAAATTATTATTTTTTAATTATTAGTCATGCCTGTTTTAATATTAAACAATGGCAGTAATTAACATAGGTTTTTAATTTTTTACGTAATTTGTTTATAAAATGTTTTAAACAAATATAAAAATTGAAAAAAAAATGTTTTTGTTAATTTGTTGTAAACTTTTTTTAGATATTTCATTTTGCAATAGTAATGAAAAAACATATTTAACAAATTAATAACCTTTTATGAACATTTATCACAGGATCTTGTAAAGTATACATATGAAAATGGCTCCACGATGTTTCAAATTTTTAGGCCAATTATTTATACCTTTTATCCCATTGTACATGCTAACAGAGACTAGGAAAAAATTTGTTAGTTAACAATTGAATAACTTTTTGAAAAACAGTCATAAAATGTTTTTCCAACTGAGTTAAATTTTTTCAAGTGTTAGAAAAATACTAGAATTTTTTCAAATTTTTAAAATAACATTTTATGTCATAAAAAAAAATGTTTTATCTGATAAACCCCGTTTAGGGGCGGCGCGCGCATTTTCCTCCTACTTGTGTTATTAAGAATAATAAGCGGAAATTGTTAACGAAAAGTGCAGTTCCCATACAGTTTATTGAAGAAGGTAAGCCAATAATGTTTTTTCCAAAATGAAATAATATCCACAATAATTATATTATTCGAGAAGAGTCTTGCAACTTTTGGCACCATCGTTACTGAGAATAAAGTTTTACCACACTGCTAAAACGATTTTGAGCAACCTTCGCGTGCTCACAGTATTTTTGATTGAATAGATGAGGCTTTCACTTGATGTAATGAAATAAAACAATTTAATTTTTTTAAATCTACGATCCAAATTTAATAGACAATATCATAAATAAGAAGATACTAAAACATACTTTGGAATACCATCCTTAAAAATTAAAATTAAATCATTTTTAGAAACTTTAGACGTGAATTCATTAAAAACAACAAATCTATCAACAATTTTACCTTATTAAACCTTTTTACCTGGAAAGGATCCTGTAGGATTATTGTGAATGAATTTCCAGGTAAACTTGTTAAATACTTTAGTTAATCCCATATTTAGACACACTTTTTTCCTGTTTTTTTTTTTAAATTTATTTCCATGTAAATAGATCATAATTTTATTGTTAATATCCGTAAAATTCAGTATTAAGACACTGTAAAATTGAAAAATTTCTCATTATACCTTTATTCGTTTGAGAAAGCTACTATGTTAGCGAAACGCGTCACAATTTTAAGTTTAATATTATGTAGATTTTAACAAATTAAATTGTTTTATTTTTGATTACTGTTGTATATTAAAATGACTATTATAATTTCAGATAAAGGACAGCCTCTTCCATCATCGTCCGCTGGTGATGTACAGGAATTAGAGATTGGTGAACATTCGAAAACCTACAACAGAAAACGGTCAAATTCGGATACTGATTCGGAAATGGTTACTCATATGAAATACTTGAATCATAACATTTCTGGAAAAAACAACTCTCCACATTCTGAAACTTCCTCTGTCAGTTCCAAGTTTAGCGACCGTGTATTAAAAATGGAATCTCCAACGAAATATCTATTGAAAAAAAAATACTTTAACTCACAAAGTTAATTTCTTGAAAAAGAAAATTTGTGCGAAGCGGTCTCAAACATATCGACTTAAAAAGAAAATTTCTTTATCCACGTCCTTATTTTTACTTAATTTATTGATCCATAAGAGTACTTTTGTAAAAACTTTTGTGAACATGCAGTTATTTCACAAAAAAAATACAAAATGGTCACAGCATGAACAACAATTAGCCATGTCGCTGTATTATAAGTCCCCAGGAGCTTATAAGTTTATGCTTTATTCTCTCAAATTCATTCTACCATCTGTAAGAACAATGCAAAGTTGGCTAAAAGTGTGTAGTTTAATGCCCGGATTGGATACTACTTTGATCAAGAAATTATCACTGAAGGCGAAAACTATGACGGACCAAGAGAAAAAAATTGTAGTGATGTTTGATGAAATTAAATTGAAACCTCAGTTGGAATATAATCGATTGCGAGATAATATTGAAGGATACGAGAATTTGGGATCTCTGGGAGGAAATGTCACATTAGCAAATACAGGGCTGGTCTTTCTAATACGTGGTTTACTTCATAACTGGAAAATACCGTTGTGTTACTTCGTTTCCACTGGGCCTGTAAGCAGTTCATCTTTGCACGAAATTATTATAGATGTCATTAAGAAATTGAAGGAGATGACTTTTGCTCCACTTGTACTTGTTGGTGATCAGGGTTCTAATAACCGTGGAGCTTTCAAGTTATTGGGAGCAACAAAAGACAACCCTGTAGTAGAAATAGAGGGCCACCCAATATTCACGTGTTTTGACATACCTCATTTATTGAAAAGCTTAAGAAACAATTTCATGAACACAAAATTGCAATTTCTAATTAATAAAATACCTATTGCCTGGACTGACTTTACCAAAACCTATGAAATAGATAAAGCGAGTGTAACAGCTAGAGCTATGCTAAAAATCACCGACGTTCACATTTGGCCAACTAATTTTCAGAAAATGCGAGTCAAGTACGCAGCGCAAGTATTTTCGAATACCGTTGCTGCGGCGATAAAAACTGCTTCCAAAATCGGACAAATTACTACGAAAACAGCTGCGAATACTGCAGAGTTCATCAAAGAAATCAACAATATTTTCGATGCTTTGAATAGTAGGATTTTAAACGACCCAAATCCTTACAGAAGACCATTATCTATTTTCAAAGACACAACTTATCACTTATTATGCAATGCATTAGATTACTTTACAATAAACTCAATTTTGCAACTATGGAGACATCTGAAAGATTCCGGTGTTAAGTACTTATTAACAGGGTTTTTGAACCAGGATGCCCTTGAAAATTTTTTTTTGTAGTAAGACATAGAGGAGGATATAATCCTACTCCTACTGTCAGACAATTTCGTATTGCAATGCAACACAATATGAATATAAGGCTGCAAACGAATGTGGAAATTGGAAACTCTGAAGTTCAGGACGATGAAATTCTCACTATCAACGATGAATACTTCGATGAAGACAAGTCTGATAACGAAAATATACCTAACAATGCAGCTGATCATGAGCCAAGCTTGAATAAAGAATCAACAGAAGAACAGTCAAATACTGAAAAGGTTGAAGAAACTACAATCAATGCGAATTCATCTTTGGAGACATGTTCGGCCGTTTATGTAGCTGTATTCAAATTGGAAAAAAAATTCAAATGTGAGAAATGTTCTGCAGATCTAACGAAAGGCGGTGACGATAATTTGTTAAATGAGAAAGAACTGTTTATGCTGTACAAGGACTATAGCAGGCAAGCCAGTCAAATCAAATGTCTGAGGAGACCCTCCGAAAAATTTAGCGAAATTACAATCTGCTTACTAAGTGAATTCAATAACGCTTTCAACAAATATAAATGTGGTAATGGTCTCGCTAAAAATATTGATCAACATTTAAACAATTATTTATGCGAATATCATTCAAATTGGTATGAATCATATTTCAAATCAGCATGCAGGGAACACATGGATTACATGTTGACTTTATTCATTAGAATAAATTTGAAGTGGGAATTATTAAACCTCATAGAAAGGTTAGAATTCTACAAAATTGATTTAGGCTATTTGGGTTATTTTTGTATTTGTGTGTATTTATATTTTTTGTAAATTAAATTTGTAAAACAAACATTTTTGGCATTCATTTGCGTATTGTCTGTCAACCATTTCCGTTTGATCACACCATTTTGAAAAATAATATTATTAAATCACATAGACTTCACCTTTATTAATTTATAATGTGGCAAAAAAAGAACGAATATATTCAGGTACCTACAAGCTCTAAATCTAAACGTTGAAATCAAATGAATCTGTACCAGCGTTAAGTGAAATTGACTCAGCAAGCTTGAGAAAGCTCGACATAGACTTGTTTTGAAATAAGATATAAAAGCTTTTTGTAAGTAACAAGTGGTGGCACCACCGTACAAGCACGTGTGGGGGTGCCGGTGTGGCAATTATGTATGTTTCGGTATTTAACTGAATATACGAGGATCCCACATAATCCTCTGCGTGTTCAAATACTTATTCTCTTAGTAGTGAAGGTTAAAAATCCAACAGTCGACTAACAAGAATAGAAAGGCTTTATTAACACAATAAAATAGTAACAGAAGTACAACAACAATCTTTTATAAAACAACATGGCGGTCTCTCTCGTGAGAAGCCCTCTCGAAACCCGGTCTTTTTCCGCGTATGCTCGGAGGAGGTCGGCGCCACTCGGCCGTCAAATTCATTATTTAAAATAGGCATTCCCTACACACTCCCCTCCTAGCAGAAGCGTTAACAAAAAATTGACTAAATTATCAAAATTAATGTTACTTTTGAACATGAAAATTTTAAAACCAAGTGTGATACAACTTGACTACAAATAATGGTTTTACACCGTATTTAATTTGTAAACTTATGAACGAGAAAAAATATTTGTAATACATATTTGTATACAATTAACAATTATAAAAAGTTTTTTTACTTTGAAATTTGTTTGTTTACACCAAATAGGTACTTGTTTTTTTAACTAAACGTGACACTTTTCTTACGCACTGGATGGTTATCACTATTGTTAGAATTCTTGTTTAACGCACTTTTGAGAATTGATACTGGTTGCACGCACTGCACAGTATTTGTACCGGATGTTTCATTCTCAGTTAACAGTTTCTTTTTATTAACATATGTTTTTAATATGGGTTGACTAACTGGTAGATGTTCCGACGAATGTGCATCATCATTACTATGACAAATTTCATTAAAATCACGAGTTTGATCGACTAATGTTAATGAACTATCGGAAATGTTCGATTCACTCTTTTGATGAATATCATTTTGAGCGATTGTAGGATCATTCGCATCTCCAGAAACAAAATAAGCCGGTTTTAGCGATTCTACCGAAACAGAATGAGAAACACCATTAATATCAATTTGAAAAACTCGGTCAGTCACTCTTTTAATGACTTTGTATGGACCAACATAAGGTTTTTCAAGTGATTTTTTAGTCATCACACGTTTGAAAACATGCGTACAAGTGTACAAGTCTTTAAAATAAAATGCGCGTTTATTTTTAGCATATTTGTGCGATACCGGAATTGGTCGTACTTGACGCATATATTCCCTAAATTCGTCAATAAATGCCGTCGGATCAGGGGATAATTCGTCTTCTGCGAAGAATTCACCTGGTAAACGTAAGGCTTTTCCAAAAAGAAACTCAGCTGGTGACGCTTCGGTATCCTCTCGCACATAGCATCTTAAACCTAACAAAACAGTGGACAAGGTGCGTACCCAATTCGTGTTTTTGTGACACATTAAGGCAGCTTTTAATGGGCGATGTACACGCTCAATTAGTCCGTTTGACTTAGGATGGTAAGGAGTAGTACGTATCCTCTCACAACCAGAAATGGAACGTAGTGAGGTAAAAAGTTGCGATTCGAATTGTGTGCCACGGTCACTTGAAAGTGTTTTAGGAGCACCAAATCTAGATATCCAAGTGTCATAAAATGCTCTGGTAACGGATGAAGCTTCAATATTCTTGATTGGAACTGCTTCGATCCAACGAGAAAATCGATCAATTATTGTTACCAAATAAGCATATCCGTCTGCCGGTGGCAAAGGACCAACAATATCAATGTGAATATGATCGAATCGACCATCAGGAGAAACAAAATGCTCAGGTAAAAGCTTGACATGTCGTGAAATTTTTGATTGTTGACAATCTGGACATGTTTTGCACCAAAGTGAAATATCACGATGCATATTCATCCACACATAACTTTTACGAATTAACCTATCTGTGGCTTTTCCACTAGGATGTGAAGGACTATGGAAAATATCAAATACATCTCGTCTCAAAGGTGGTGGGATGTAAGGCCTAATAGTTTCACCAGAAATATCACAGATAATGGAGTGATCTTTATTAAATGGTACAAGTTTTAATTTAAGAGAAGTATTATCAGATTTGAGCAAATTTTGTAAATCTTTATCTTCTTTTTGAAGTTTTTCAATTGATTCAATGTTAACATTAGAAGTTAATGTGAGAGAATCGATTCTAGACAAACAATCCGCAACGACATTTTCATTGCCAGGTATGTGCTCTATTCTAGTTGTAAATTGAGCAATAAATGACAATTGTCGCTGTTGTCGTGGTGATGCTTTTTCAGAACTTTGCGAAAATGCATAAATAAGAGGTTTGTGATCTGTACGAATTTTAAAATCACGACCTTCTAACAAATAAGAAAAATATTTTACTGCTAGATACATTGCTGTTAACTCACGATCGTAAGCACTATAATTTCGTTGAGCAGGAGTAAATTTTTGGGAAAAGAAAGCAAGAGGTTCCCATTTGTGTTCGTCATCAGCTGACTTTTGCTCTAAAACAGCACCAGCAGCTACATCTGAAGCATCCGTGACTAACTGTATTTCTGAGTCTACACGGGGATGAACAAGAAGAGCAGCATTTGCAAAGTCAAATTTTACTGTTTCAAATGCTTCTTCAGCTTCTAATGACCATATAATTTGAGATTTGTCATTTTTACGAGAATTTTTAAAGTAAGCATTTAGAGATGCTTGTTTTTTTGCAGCATTGGGGAGATTTCGATGGTAGAAATTTACCATTCCTATAAATCTTCGCAATTCAGCAACAGTTTCCGGTTTGGGAAAATTTAAAACTGCATTAACTTTCGCCTTGGTTGGAAGAATTCCTTTACTGTTGATAATATAACCTAGAAATTCCAGTTCTTCAACAGCAAAAATGCATTTGTTGATATTTAATCGAAGATGAGCATCCCGAAGTCTCGCGAAAACAATACGCAAGTGATTATAATGCTCTTCAAGCGTAGTGGAAGCGATCAGTATATCATCTATATAAATGAAAACAAAATCTAAATCGCCTAAAACGCTGTTAATATATCTCTGAAAACTTTGACTAGCATTTCGCAGTCCAAAAGTCATATATAAAAATTCAAAAAGACCAAAAGGAGTAATAATCGCAGTCTTTTCAATGTCCTCCTCTGCTACAGGGATCTGATTAAACGCCTTAAGCAAGTCGAGAGAGGAAAAATATTTTTTGCCATGAAGATTGGCAGTGCAATCATAAATATGCGCAGTCGGATATTTATCCGGAATGGTGACAGCATTAAGTTGTCTGTAATCACCACATACTCTCCAAGTCCCATCTTTTTTTAAAGTCATATGCATGGGGCTGGCCCATGGACTACTAGACGGACGACAAACACCTGCTTGACACCAAGTAGCAAATTCCTCTTTTGCGGCTTTCAATTTAGCCGGATCTAATCGTCTAGAACGAGCTGAGACAGGAGGACCTTTGGTAATTATATGATGTCGAACTTTTGATTTTTCAGGTGGAACAATAGGACTGGTACTTGTAATTTGTGGAAATTCCGCAAGAATTTCAGCGCATTTGGAATCGGGGGGAATAGCTGAAACCGAATGAATCGATGCCTCTTTGACAATACAGGTAGTCGAAAGACTAGACTTATTATCAATGAGACAGCTATTGCGAATATCTATCAATAGACCATAATGATAGAGAAAATCTGCACCTAAAATGGGATAAGGTATATCTGCTATGCAGAAATTCCAAGGAAAAGAACGTCTAAGACCTAAATCTATCGTTCGGGAAGATTCACCGTAAGTATTTATAAAAGTATTATTAGCGGCATAAAGTCTTGTTTGCTCAGGACTTTTATTCATTTTCGAAGAAACAGGAATAAGCGATACATCAGCACCTGAATCTATGAGAAAGAATTGATTCGTTTTACGATCCGCAATAAATAAACGTTTAGATTCTTTAACAGAATGAGCTATACAATCGGTACGAGCAGAGTTTTTATTTTTGTCTTTTTTATCCTTATTAAGAGAAGACCATTCTGTATATCTAGAACACCAATCTCTGCAAGTACGAGCATCATCAGGAAATTTTGAATGCGCATAACACAATCCTGATCTATTTTTACTTTTTGAACGACTACGAGAACGGTCGTTACTTAAATTACTCTTTTTGATTGTTTCAATCAATAAATCAATTTTCTTTTCTAATCGAGAAATTGGATCATCAAAATTTGAAGAAGAAGCTTTAGGTTCAGAATCACTTGAAGTGATTGCATAAATATGACTATTTGAAGAAGTCGTATTTGCAACCAGCTTATCAGCTGTTTCAGCCAGAGTATTTAAATCTTTATCATACATTAATGTAAGAATTTCTTTTTGATGATCAGTAAGTTGCTCAAAAAATATTGATTTTAGAACTTTTTCATCAAGTTTACTGACAGAATTAAGTTCCTTTAGTTGCCTCAGAATCTGAGTCGGTTTGCAGTTGGTATTTACCTGCGCTTTCAACAGTTTTCGTAAGTTCTCTTCATCGGAAAGAGAATAATCTTTAATGAGACACGCCTTTGCCTGCTCAAACGCATTGGCTGGTAAGGTTTCAGCCGATATAATATGACTAATGCATGACATAGCATCATCATCCAGAGCCATGACTAAATAGTCAAACTTTGTGGCGTCATGAGTGATACCAGACCGACGTAGCGTCGCGTCTACTTGAAAAAGCCAATTACGTAAGTTTCTACGCGAAATTGGAGGAATTTTAGGGGCCCGCGAAGCATCTACATGAACTCTTTGATTCTCATTCGTTTGAACGTTTGCGTTCGCGCCTAATTGTGCTTGCAAATTTTCTATCGATTCGCGTAATCGATTTATTTCTTCTGCACGCTCCTCAACATTTTCTTTAGCGGTATCAGTCATTTTGACTAGCTAAAATAATTGCTAAATACAGATCAAACTATCTATTTTTTAGAGTTATATTAGAGTTATTTAACTAAATTTTTATTAAAGAAGTTTTATAGTCAAAGAAAAATATTTATTTTGAATATTGTAATGTTCAAAACATTATTTTTAACACAGACTTTGAAATAGAAATTTCCTATACTGAGTTTATAAATTTGTCTAAACGACAAGAGTTCAGTTGAAACAACTACGTTGATTGTTATTTAATTTTCAATAAGTTACAATCTAATTTACGTATGTTTACTATGGTATTAAAATGCGATTTTTACGCGATACCAACTAGTTATTATTAAATTGAGTCGATCAAACTTTACAATACTACGAATATTACTTAAATGATGCACATATTATTCAAATTTAAAAACAATAAATACCTGAAGAAAATCCAGTACCTTGAACTGCACATAAAACTGTAGTAAATGATACTTGAAGTCTTCGTCAGCAATAATGTGGACTTCTAGAGCTGATTGTCCAGGAATATATTGATCTAGGGCTGCTATTACAGAGCCACTGAAGTTTATTACAATTTGCTATGAATACCGGTGTATTCGACAACAACTATGCTGGAATAACTAAGCACATGTACTGATTGTCTGATATTTAATCAGGAACCACCAAATTTTAAAGTTTTTTTAACTTTAAAGAGCACTTAACTGTTCATGTAACCACTTTCTGGAACAACGGTGTCACCAAATGTAGGGCCTTTTTTAACGTCTGGGTCACTAAATGTGGGACCTTTTTGGAACGTCTGCATCGGGATCACCAAATGTAGAGCCTTTTTTGAACGTCGGAGTCCTTTTTTGAACGTCGGGGTCCTTTTTTGAACGTCGGAGTCCTTTTTTGAACCTCGGGGTCACCAAATGTGGGGGTGCCGGTGTGGCAATTATGTATGTTTCGGTATTTAACTGAATATACGAGGATCCCACATAATCCTCTGCGTGTTCAAATACTTATTCTCTTAGTAGTGAAGGTTAAAAATCCAACAGTCGACTAACAAGAATAGAAAGGCTTTATTAACACAATAAAATAGTAACAGAAGTACAACAACAATCTTTTATAAAACAACATGGCGGTCTCTCTCGTGAGAAGCCCTCTCGAAACCCGGTCTTTTTCCGCGTATGCTCGGAGGAGGTCGGCGCCACTCGGCCGTCAAATTCATTATTTAAAATAGGCATTCCCTACACACGATGTATATTGGGGGTCGCGGTACGGAGAGAGGTAGGATGAGAGTGGGATGAGACTACAAAACGAATACGCTATATTGAATGAACCCTGCGCCTCTTTATATTTTTTCACTCAACGGTCAGGGGAGGTTCCTAAGACCTCAAAACGTTGAGATCCGATGAAAACTCGGTTTTCGAAAAACGGGTGAAACCAATAACTACCCGATTTAAAAAAAAAAATTAATTTTTTTTAGCGGGAAGTTAAAAACTAATTTTTATCTTGTTGACGATTCAGCGAATAACGAGCCGTTTTTGACAAACGTAATGTTATAACAAAACTAAGAAACAGTTTTAAACTATAATAAAATATCTTTCGAAACTTAAATTACTTTGACCAACAGAGGTAGAAAAAATAACTAAACTTGAAATATCTATAAAGAGTTATTAATCGTTCGTCTGATAAATTAATAAAACTGATAACAGTCTTTAAATCGTTACACATTCCCCACAAAACGTGAAGGATTTTCCTAAACGGCAATAAAAAGTTATACGGTCTGCAAAAATTATACCTACATATAATCCAGTCTCTTAAAAATACATAATATTAACTTTATGAAAAATTTATTTAACAGTTGACAAATTTGAATATTGGAGATGTGATGAAATTTGATACATATATGTATGTTATATCGTCTTTAACACTACATAAATATTTTATAATCTTCTTACCAAGATCTAAAGTATAGGTGTATAAAATAAATATATTTAAAAGGTGATTTTAAATGTTACCTGTATACATACCTACATATTTATAACTGCTTTTTATGAAAAGCATAGTTCAACCGTAAATTTAAAACTTTTGTTTTAATTTTAAAAAGTTGAGGAAATTAAATACAATTATGTAAATATGACAGCATGTAAAAAGTTATATTTATTTTTTATGCATGAATTATCAGTAACAATGTAGCATAACTGTTTGGTTGTGTATACTTTATACCTATCCTTAATTAATTTTACAAAACTTTTTGGACAAAGTTTTTAGTTAAAATGGAGATGAAGCAAGTTATATTTAGGTACCTAATAGCTTTGTGTCGGTATTAAAGCCATTCACTTTGAATTTGAATCTAAATTTAGATTTTCAACTGAAACATGCAATATTTTAAAAGGCAAGTATAGAGGAATGATTATGACAGCACAGGTTATTCATTTCGTTTTTCATGTAAAATTGATTCTTCATGTATAAGTGCGTGTTTTTTTATTTTAAGCTCGGTAGTTTATTTTTTTAACATTATAGACGACAGATGTGAATTCAAAATTCGTTTAAGGATAAATACAAAGTATTTTAGCTCCAAGATACCTCGGTGTGTCCGGATTGCGGCGATTGGTATCAAATGCTAAAGTCAAACAACCGTATTGCAGCTGTCTCAGATTTTTGCCCTCAATACCCCATGACCGGATTGCGGCGGGCGACAGGTAGGCCAATAAAGATTAGGGTAATGACACCCTGTCGTAATGACCCTGGGAACGATTCTAATTCAGAAGACTCTGACAATTCTTGTTAGTCATTCTAACAAATTTATTTTACAAATATCGTGATATATCTTGAAAACTTGCTTTCAAAAACGAACTAATTTTATATTCTCACTAACATACCCAACTCTTTCCTTTCTAGGCAAGAAAGGCTCATACCTCCTCGTGGTCCTTGCTGGATTGAAAATCTTTTAAGATTGTCTGAAAAAATGAGTATTACTTGTAGACAATTGTTATAAAAATATTATGAGTTATTAATAACTAAAACTAACAAGTTTTAATTTGAAAGAATTAGTTTGTTAGTTGACAATTTTCAAATTGATACAAAATTTACAAATATAAAAAAAAACCGTTTTTCTTTTGAAATTTAAAACAAAAATTAATAAATATTTATGAACAGACCCTTTTTATTTAATTACACGCCAATGGTCGGAATTGTTTCCAAAGAAATTAAAATTCCGACAAAGACCAAAGGATATTACATTGACTTTGGAAAGATTTTTTTTATACAAATAATTTTTTATCTGTTTAGGTACTGTAAATAGCTGTATACACAAAATATGTAGGTTAAATTGTATAGTTTACTTTGTGTTTATAATTGGTTAATGATTATATGTACGTGTATTTCATTTTTTGTAGTAAATGTTTTCAAGATGAATATGAATATAAATAGTGCAAAAGTTAAACTTTGAAATATATGTTACAACAATTTCAATAAATACGTACGATTTACTGATGGGGTGTTTTTTTACTCGTGTACCTATCTCGTTTCTTTTGCGCCATTTAATGGATTTACCTTAACTTCTTTTTGTCTTTGAATGGTTCAGTAGTGTAGCTCTAAGCTAGACTGCGCCAGGCATTGACATAAAAGTTTTATTATGTATTTCATTTCTTTGTATTTGTTTTAATAAAGATATTTATTATTATTATTGTTATTATTATCTTTACTTCGCTACGCAAAACCTCAAATATGTCAATTCTGCAGAGGATAGAAGCACATAAAGTATGTAAAGACAGTTTTTCAAGGTCTGTTATAGTTTAGTATGTTTAACTTATTTCGAGAATTGTCTTCTCCATTTCAACAAACATTTGAAAATTGCCTTGCACATTTAAACTTAAGTAAATACGTCCTTAATGTAGAAGTTAATTGCCCTTAATACGTCTACCTGATGGCTACCCCCGCAATAAAAATATAACTACTATTTATTACATTAACCTTCACTTCACCCAAGAAGAGAAGAAAATATAAATAAATAAATAAATAAATAAATAAATAAATAAATAAATAAATAAATAAATAAATAAATAAATAAATAAATAAATAAATAAATAAATAAATAAATAAATAAATAAATAAATAAATAAATAAATAAATAAATAAATAAATAAATAAATAAATAAATAAATAAATAAATAAATAAATAAATAAATAAATAAATAAATAAATAAATAAATAAATAAATAAATAAATAAATAAATAAATAAATAAATAAATAAATAAATAAATAAATAAATAAATAAATAAATAAATAAATAAATAAATATAATTAAATAGTATTATTTGCTGAAAAGATAAATGTTAGTAAAAATGAATATTGGGTTTACAGCAATACTTAACGTTAATAAAACTCTTTAGAGTTTCTTTCCAAGTTTTCGAAATATTTCTTATTTCATTTTCAAGGAGCTACAATATTACATTAGTGACAGAATGTAAGTAGAAATCTATTATAAATTTATACTTACGCCTCTGTGAGGTTTCCCAATATTTGGTGTTCTGTATGAATTAACATAAACAACATAATATAAAGAGCAAATAACAGTTGGTATTTCATTGGTATCAATTTTATTTAGAACTTCTTCCATAACTAACTACGGGATGATATTAGGAGTGTTGAGAACAGGCAAAAGAAGTACTAGATAATAAATTATTTAGTACTGTTATAATTTTGATGTATTTGTTTAAGATGTGTGTATATATTACTCAATTGTTTGGTGGCTTTTCGCATATTTATGGTGGTGTTAATATTGATATATATCATTTTGCCTATGGATCTTTTATAATAATTTGATTCTCTGTCTAATATTGTAGGATGATTAAAATCGAAATTATGACCAATATCAAAATGGTGTTTTGTTAGTGTTGTTTTATCAGTTTCTTCCCTATTCCTTTTTTACTGGTGTTGATATAAACGATTTTTGAAGTAAAACTTCTTTAGCGAGACTAGGAGTAAAAAAGTTATTCTAACGGACGTGAATTCATTCTAATAACAGAAACCGGAAACAAAACCTAATACAAAATACCTGACACGATTCTGCATGGGCGCCGGCAGCAGGGTGCAAGACGGTGCGCTTGCACCCCCCTGCTATGGAAAAAAATACCTGAATTTACCAGAAAATTATATATTTTTTTAATTTTTTTATTAAATTATTGTTTGAATAAAAACTAAAGGCGTCGCGGTTGCTGTCCAAATCATTCTACATTCTATATATATTAGATCATAATAGTGTGTAGATGCAGATGCACCTCCCTGAAAATAATCTTGGCGGCGCTCATGCGATTCTGCCTACTATATTAAATAAAATTAAATCTGTAATTGTATGAATTGACAGCTTGTTATCTTGTCAACCAAAATACATTGCTGGTAGTTTTTTGTGTATAAAGTGTTTGTATTAAATATGAATAAACAAAGTGGATTTATTATTAATGAAGAAAGTGATGAAAAAATATTGAATGAAAATAGTGAGTACCTATAATCTATATGCATACATTTTATTTTTGGTGTGTAATTACACTATTTATACCTAATTACTTATACCTATTATTTATACCTAGCTATTTTCGTTTTATAGACTTAAAGAGCTAAAAAGAAAAAGAAATTGTGAACGTCAAAGGGCATATAATATAAGCGCCAGAAAAATGACAAAAATGAAAAAATGACGAGACAGCCACATTCATTATGATTTGATTAAGTAAGTCTCATAATAAGGACATCTAAAAATCTAAACATCTAAAAATAAAATTGTGGTGCTCTTCTCTCGTTCAATTGTGAACTTGAGCTTATGATGGTAATTATTAAAAACTTCTAAAATATTATCTATTCTATTTTCTGGTATTGCCAAGATCGTATCGTCAACATAGACTTTAAGAAATTCGACTTTAAAATTTAGGGATTTCATGCATGTTGTGATCAAATCATTCACAAGTTTGGTAGCACAGGACAGGCAGGATTTCCCATCGTAGATCCATTCATTTGTTGGTAAAATGAATGATTAAAAGAAAAATAGCTGGATTTAAACAAATGTTATAATTCGATCTTGAAAACGTATTAAAATCAAAGTCAGTATAAGCCAAAAAAAATGTCCATTTGGATTTTTTTATTTTTAGTAACAATAATTTAGAGATGTTTGTTAATAAAGAAACCCCATCCAGAGAAATGGGAACATAACTCTGTGGTAATATTGTAACGTTTATTTATTTTCACAGTTTATTATTTAATTTATTTATACAACTAATACACTTAATTTATGTTATAACACAATTTATTTACAATATACTAATTTATATGAACACTGAACATTTATATAAACACTTATTTACTTAGACTCAACTCAAAACTCAACTCAACTATCTTTCAAAATAAAAGTCTATTTATATGCGCTTCGAACAATGAAGAAACATCTCGATATCTCGCGTAAGGGCAGAGATTCTTTCAGTCGTATGTGGAAGCTTCGATATGGTTCAATAGAACATTCCACGGCGTCGCCCGCCGGTCGGACTCGCCCATTTGGCCAACCAGGACAGAGCCGGAGTCGCATTACATTGCCCCCTCCTTAAGAGATAGTTCCTCCTGGAACTAGAGCTGGATGGGAATGATTGTATCTGCAGTCGGATCCTCTTCTACCATTTCCATTTGTAAAAAAAAAACAGGGGACGGTCTTCGTTGTAAACTGGACACTGGGCGAATGGCTGCAAACCAATACTTGGACTTCGGTATCTTGAAAGATTACTTCCACCATGTTTCGAATGACCCTCCAGTCTAACTCCTTACACTCGATCTTTGGCATTGCTATATTCTGTATATTGGACTCCAGTACGTGTTCCCTCAGGCTAAGTAAAGATTCCCATACATCTTGATAAGTGGGTCGGTCGTGATAGGTGTTCTTTGTCACTAGATAGAAGAGGTAACGTGATCCATCTTGGAGTCTCAAAGCTTTTCCGGGGGCTGGCAATGGGCTTTGCAGTTCTGATAGTCGACCAAACTTTTTTCGGAAAACGGACGCTAATCCTCGGGCGTCGCTGATACTGGCAGGAATATTATGGACCAACGAGCAGTCATCTGGAAGCGTGAACAGGTCTTGATGTTTCTCAATGGTTACGCCAAATCTTGCTTTCCCGGTACCCCCATAAGCACCCATAAACTCATCGAAGGCAAAATCAGGAGTCTCTTGGAGTCGATTTACATCTTCCTCTTGGTTATGATCTCCTTCAAACGGTGCCAGCCGGTTTCCATGTACCACTTTCGGTTTTCCATTTGGAATCTTACTTATTCGGTATATGACATCATTGATTCTTTTCTTAACGATGTATGGACCTTCCCAAGACGTTTGTAGCTTCGGCGAGTAACCCTTCTGTCTTCTTGGGTTATGAAGCCAGACTTTGTCTCCTTCTTCGAAACATCCTTCCGTGGCTTGAGTATCATACCGTTTCTTCATTCTATCACTGGCAATTTGAAGATGTGAGCGAACCAGTTCATGCATATCGTCCATTTTCCTTCGTAACTGGATCACATAATCTTCTCCAGCTATATCTTCTCCAGGTCGGCATCCAAACTCAAGGTCGCATGGTAGCCTCATCTCTCGTCCGAACAAGACCTTTGCTGGTGTTTGGCCTGTTGTTTCATTGACTGCGGATCGGTAAGCCATCGCGATGAGTGAAAGGTACTGATCCCAGTCCCGCTGGTGGTTGGACACTACTTTTGACAGATACTTTCCAATGGTCTTATTCATTCTTTCTACCATTCCATCTGATTGTGGATGTAATGCTGTAGTTCTTGTTTTCTTCATTCCTAGAGTATCGCAAATTCCTTGGAAAAGCTGGCTTTCGAAATTTCTACCTTGGTCACTATGAATCTCCAAGGGTACTCCAAATCGACTGATAAACTCTCTTATTAGGACATCTGCAACAGTTGTGGCCTCTTGATTTGGAATGGCGTAGACTTCTACCCACTTCGTGAAATAATCCATAACCACCAACATGTACTTATTTCCATTCTCAGTCGTCGGAAATGGTCCAGCAATGTCTAAAGCAATCCTCTCGAATGGGCTACCGACGTTGTATTGTTTCATGGGAGCTTTCCTTTTTCGCTGCGGTCCATTGCTCGCAGCACAGATGGTACACTTCTTACACCAGCTCTTCACATCATCGGAACTATTCATCCAATAAAACCTTTCCCGTACTCGTTGAAGGGTTTTCTTAACACCGAGATGACCTCCTGATGGACTGTCATGTAACTGTCGGAGTACTTCAGCCACTCTAGTCTTTGGAATAACTAACTGCTTTCTGATTTCTGAACCATCATCATTCTCGAGTACTCGTTTCAATAAGTCTTCTTCCAGGATGAAAGAGTTCCACTGAGCCCAATAGGATTTAAGTACTGGACAGAATTTTGATACTTCTTGCCAAGTAGGTCGTCGATCTTCTCTCTTCCATTGGCGCATTCTCTTTAAAACAGGATCAATTTCTTGTTCCTCTCTAATTTTAGTCGGTGCCCAGTAATCGTTAACTACAGTTGTTCGTAGTATAGCAGTTTCTTTGGATTCTGTCTTGTTGCAATGGGAGCAATCTGCTGGGCACGGTCTTCTGGAAAGAGAATCGGCGTTTCTATGGCTTACTCCAGCTCGATGTTCGATCCTAAAGTCGTACTCTTGTGGTGTTGTTTCTCGATTTGCATTGGCCACTGGACGTTTACATGATTTGATGAAGTGTCCCATTTCGCCACAATTGTAACACACGCGGGGCCTCTTCTTTTTGTTTTCAGCAAAGTTCTTCATCATGTTAACTAATTGGTCCAATTTATTTTCGTCTTCTTCGTCTTTTACAGACCTTACTTTATTGTATCCCCCACAAGCCTTCGAAGCCGCTTCATACTCAAGCGCAGCGGACAAGACATCGACTAAAGTTTTGTGACGGGCTAAACGAAGAGTCTTGTTCATTTCAGGATCACGGAGCCCATCAAGAAATGCTTCTACTGCTAAACATTCTATCATTCCTTCATCAGCTGCAGGATAGGCAAATCTGACCAACCTGGCAATATCTACTTCATATTCCTGAAGGGTCTCTTCTCGCTTCTGTTTTCGTATCTTCAACTGTGACCGGTGCAAATTCTCCAGATGTTCATGACCATATCGCATGTTTAATCTCTTCTTAAGTTGTTCAAAGTCATCCGTCTCTTCCACCGGTATAGTCTGAAGAACGTCGCAAGCATCTCCTCTAAGAGCGATCGTGAGATTTACAGCCTTTTCTTTTTCTGACCATCCGTTCGCTCGTGCAGCTGTTTCAAACTGTTTAAGGTAATTTTCCCATGACATTTTTCCATCAAAGGTTGGGGCTTTAATGCGGACCGAACTTTCACTGCTTTCCAGTTTTGGTTTTTGTTCCACTTTACAGCTTGTCTTTTCTTCATCATTTTTCTCTTTTGATTCTTCCACACTAATCCTTTCTCCCTTTCCCATTTCTTCCATTTTTCGTTCAATCTCTTTTATTTTCTCCTCGAATGAAGTCATCTCATTCTTTAGAGAAGACATATCTGATGACATGGATGAAATCTCAGAAGAGACTTTATTTTCCAAAGAAGAAATTTCAGTAGAAACTTTATTTTCCAAAGAAGAAATTTCAGAAGAAACTTTATTTTCCAAAGAAGAAATTTCAGAAGAAACTTTATTTTCCAAAGAAGAAATTTCAGAAGAAACTTTATTTTCCAAAGAAGAAATTTCAGAAGAAATGTCTGTTTTCAGAGAAGACATATCGGTAGAAACCTTATTTTCCAAAGAAGATATTTCAGAAGAAACTTTAATTTCCAAAGATGATATTTCAGAAGAAACTTTATTTTCCAAAGAAGAAATTTCAGAAGAAATGTCTGTTTTCAGAGAAGACATATCAGTAGAAATATTTTTTATAGAAGACATCAATGATGAAGTATCGTCAGCAAATAAAAACTCCTCCGGGTCTAATCCTTGATCAACTATCGCTTGTCTAAGTCGCTCCACCAACTCCGACTTCTTTCCTGTAGTGTCCAATTCACGGTCTTCAAGTTCCCGACGCAAGTCTGCCACTTTTAATTCACAAAGTTTTTTCGACATTTTTCTACACTATTTATTTACACTATCCCACTTCTGACACCAATGTAACGTTTATTTATTTTCACAGTTTATTATTTAATTTATTTATACAACTAATACACTTAATTTATGTTATAACACAGTTTATTTACAATATACTAATTTATATGAACACTGAACATTGATTTATATAAACACTTATTTACTTAGACTCAACTCAAAACTCAACTCAACTATCTTTCAAAATAAAAGTCTATTTATATGCGCTTCGAACAATGAAGAAACATCTCGATATCTCGCGTAAGGGCAGAGATTCTTCCAGTCGTATGTGGAAGCTTCGATATGGTTCAATAGAACATTCCACGGCGTCGCCCGCCGGTCGGACTCGCCCATTTGGCCAACCAGGACAGAGCCGGAGTCGCATTACAATATTATTATGTTTTTGGAAATGGTGAAAGAGTATTATTTACAAAAGTTGCCAAATTGTATGATGGAGAATTAATACAGCTTACCTACTACTGGCCTGAAACAAGTATGTATTGTTTTTGTGTGTTTTACGCAAACCATAATTTCTACTTAACATTCTGTCACTAATTAAATATTGATAAATTGTTTTGTTAGAATCGTGACTTTTTCTCCATGCTTTCAATCGGAAAACAGTAATTAGTATTCCAAGTAAGAGCTTGAAACTGGTATTTGAGATTTGAGACTCGAATTTCAAAAGGAACTGTTTAAAGCAGAACACACCCTCAAGAATTTCAATTAAGAACTAACTTACGGGATAAACTATATCACGATCGCTTTATAAAGTTAAAACGCGAAGAGTGAAATTGAAACAGGACCGAATTAAAATTAACACAAATAAATAAAATTATCCGGTTCTCTTCACATTTAGTTATTAGAGCTAGTTAGTAGTTTATAATTTTATTTTTTAAGTATAGTATTAAGAGACACAAAAAATTATACCGTATACCGTACCTGGTTGATGTAGGTATATATAGGTACCTACCTAAAACTTAATATCCGTTTTTAATTCATCTTGTTATTACCGTGTCGGCAATAAAGTCCTAATGATCAGTTAATAATAGAAAATCCTCTTAAAGATATTTTGTCCTGAACCCGATTCTGTAGCTGAGCATGTCAGACGTTCATTTGCGGTTTAAATCCTTCCTGTTGTTGATCATCAGTATTCAACTAACGTGGTTACGGGACTCCGACGAATACCGGAGCCATTAGATTATTAAGCCAACAAGCTTAAAGTCACTACTTCAACAGTTTGTTTCTTTTTTTATTCATTTTTTACACCACTTTAGATGACAGAAGTAGGTTAGGTTAAAAATCGAAATAAACAACAGCTTCAGGACTCCCTAGCGCTAAATATTCTGTTGTAAATGACATAGTTGCTCGTGTTGTAGAATAAATTAATGTTATATAAAATTAGTTCTATTGATTAATTCTACACTGCGTTCTACGAACTAGAAGACAAAATTATAATAATCTGAAACCATTTTTTTGTTTAAATACCGATTAATTTGAAATTTTTCTTTGTGATTTTGTAGTAAATCAAAATTACTTTGGTATTATTAACCATTTATATCTTATATATACCCATTTTCCCCTTTTACTACTTTTGCTGAAAGCTGTTGTGCTTCTTCTCTACTTTATTCTGCTGAGTAATCGCTTTCTCTGTCAGTTGGATTAAAACATTGTCGTCGTAGTCAGTGCCATCAGTGTCTGAATTAAGTTCATTGTCGAGTTCTTTATTCCATCTTAATAATGTTTCCACACAGTTTGGATCATTTAGTCGAACATCCATCTAAATTGCAACGTTAACTGTGACCTCTTGAATAAAAATATATACACAGTAATGCTTACCTGGGGTTACTCGTCACCCCAGATATAAAATATGTAAAAAATAAATTATTGCACCAAATAAAACTTGCCTTCGTCAACTTTCCAGGGTTAAACATAAACTTTGTTCTGAGAATTACAGGCTATATCCAGTCACTGTTCGTGGTTACTTTTAAGATTTAATCTAATACCTATATGGCCATGAATCAATTATAAATAAGTTTAAAACAATACAATAACTTTACTGTAACTATACGCAATTCTTTTAAAAATGAAACACAAAACTGTCATGAAGGTGGCCTTGTAATATTAAGACATAATTTTTAACACAGTTTCATATTTCTAATTTCAAATAATGTCTGAATATTCCTTTGTTCACATTAAAATCAATAAATTTATAAAATGATAATAAGAATTATCGGGGAAGTCCATTATGACTCGACACTATTTAATAGATGTTTTCTTAGTGTACCAACTTTTTCTCCGCTTTCTAAGATGTTAATAAAAGTGTTAAAAAATGGCTAGATTGATTAATTTGATGATATATATGTCGCAGCCAAGTAGCTTAATCAGCTGTTTAATCAACAGCCTAGCCTCTTTACTAAACAGCGCCGTTTAGCTAGCAGCCTGAATGATATTCAGCCATTTGATCGAACAGCTACGACTTCGATCGATGACATTTCATTACTTGCCTAGGCTGTTCATTTCAATTTAGTTTCACTTTCTGCCACCTAGCGCTGAAACTCACCGAATTGTCAATATGGCGCCGGCAAACAATAAATTTGAAGGTGGTTTGCAAAGATTAATGGAAAAAAATACAATGGAAGAGTATAGTGACAATAATAATGTCAATTTAGCTGTGCCTGACTCGAGCAATTCAATTTTTAAAGCGAATTTCGAACGAAAACTTGTTGAATATGACAATTAGCATCAAGGTAAGTTTGTTTTGTTTCTTGGTAATTATTTTTTGTAATGTGAATGATATAATAAGTTCATTAGTCACTAAGGACATATAATCAATGTTATTTATACTTTATCTTTGTAGGATCTCATAGAAAAGCTTGGACATCAGAAAGAATTTTGGAGGTTATAAACGATATAAAAAAAGCTCAGGTGGCCATGAGTTCTGGACTGCGAAGGACAGCTATGGATTATTACTGGATGAGCAAATACGATATTATGACAACTGCAAATGAAGATTATTTAATTTATAAAAGACTTACAGCTACTGCTCCGACAGTACGCATTTTACCTAGAGAACAGTATTTTGATGTCTTGTTAGATGTCCATAAATCTTGCGGTCATGGGGGGCGAGATAAAATACTGTACGACATAAAGAACAGATATTATATTCCTAAAAAAGCAGTAGAAATTTTTGTGTCTTTATGTCCAATATGTGAAACTAAAAGAAACGCACCACGAAAAGGTATTGTCACGAAGCCAATTGTCTCACGTGATTTTAATTTAAGAGGACAAGTCGATCTTATGGATTTCCAGTCCTGTCCTGATGGCGAGTTCAAGTGGCTTTTAAACTACCAAGATAACGCAACCAAATTTTTGAATCTACGTCCACTTAAAACCAAAAGAGCTGCTGAGGTAGCTTATGAGCTGATGAAGATTTTTGTGATATTTGGAGCACCCTACATTTTGCAATCGGACAATGGCCGTGAATTTACGGCAAATATAATAAAAGAATTAGTTGCAATGTGGCCTGAGTGCAAAATTGTACATGGGAACCCGTGTCGCCCTCAAACTCAAGGCAGTGTTGAGAGGAGCAATCAAGATGTTGAAAATATGCTGCGAGCATGGATGAATCAAAACAACTCAACAAACTGGTCTGTGGGCTGCTTTTTTGTGCAATATTTTAAAAATGCTTCATTCCATCGAATAATTGGAAGATCTCCATATAAAGCTTTATTTGGAAGTGAACCTAAAGCGGGTTTACATGGATCTGATATTCCACCATCTCTACTTTTGACTATAGAAACAGAGGAGGAATTGAAAATTTTAACAGAACGAGAGTCAGCTGAAGCTACCGTAGCTGTGATAGAAAATATTGAAAATTTACAATCAAACTTCAACTGTGTAGTTTGCCATAACCACGCTACTGAAACGCACAAATGTGAAACCTGCAATAATATTATACATGCCACATGTGGAATAACGGTGGGTACAGAGGGTTGTGGATCCAAAGTGGTGTGTGTTATGTGTCAGGTTGAACAGGATATAAATGTAGAGAGAAACGAAGCGCACAAAGGACTTAAACGTGCAGCCGAAAAGATGATAGACACTACCGTTAAAAAAATGCCTAAGTTAGATATTGGTAATAGTGTTTTGGTAAGCATACCCAAAGTCGATCGCGGACCTTTAGACATAAAAAATATTCAAGGGAAAATTGTTGATATTAGAAACGGCGTTCATAAAGTTGGAACTAAGCACGGTACTATTAAAAACTGGTTTTCAAGGCAAGAGTTGCAGTACTCAGATACAGACTATTGCGATGAAATTTCAGAAAACCTTATTTCCTTAAGAGAGGCTGTGGCAAGTCAGTCACCTTTCGGTGGCCAGGGATTCCAAAAATGTAATTGTAAGCCTGCTGTGAATCAATGTCGCAATAAAAGATGTGCTTGTTTTAAAAATAAAGTTCTTTGCGGATCCAGATGCCATGGAAGTTTAACTTGTGTTAACAAATAATGTTAATTATTACTTGTGATCTCATGATTTCCAAAGATTTTTGAATAAAAAACAATATGTTACGTTTTAAAATAAAGAATTTTTATATAAAAAATTTCTTATATCAGATGTCTCATCTTTTTTATTCCTGTCACATAGTCACCCTATCAGACGAATGGCCTAAGCATTAGCCAGCCAGTTTATTAAATATTGTAACAAACGCTACGGCTGAATATCATTCAGGCTGCTAGCTGAACGGCGCTGTTTAGTAAAGAGGCTAGGCTGTTGATTAAACAGCTGATTAAGCTACTTGGCTGCGACATATACCTACATAAGAACAGAAACCGAGAGTCAGAGTGTCACCAATAGCGGACGGCTCTCAGGGGTAGGTGGACAGCGAATCGTGGATTCAAGATGTTATGGAGGATTAAATTAAGCTATTAAAGAAAAAGAAGATACTTAAACAGATGTTATACAGGGCGCCACATATTTTTTAATAAAACAAGGAAAAATGAAAGTACTTAGATATAGCGATGTTGAATATATACATATGAAGAAAATATCATTTTATCAACAGTTCTTTAAGCCACACACTTACCGTTTGTTTCTTAGGCTCAAAATTCTGAAAGAGATGTTAATAATAAAGTCGTTAAATGAAATAAAGCTTTAGGAATTTAGTGCGGCATAACTAAAAAGATAGGTATAAACAAAAAAAAAATATAAAAAATAAATCGACATAAAACAAAATGGTGTATTGGTTGATCTTATACAAAAACGAAAGTGTCATACATAGAGCAAATGAAAAAGTTATTAAAGATTAAATATTAAAAAAAGAATTAAAAAAACAAAACTATACTGATTTTAGGGAGCAAATTACTTGTTTTTTTTTATTTTAGTTCTGTAATTCTTTAGAATTGTAAAAAAACTTATAGAAACAAAGCTAAGCTTTTAATAAATACAGTAATAATATTGTAAGATGTTGCATCAATACTTAGGTAAGTACTACAAAAAATATTTAGAACTTTACCGCAGACTAATAGGTGACCATATAACATGATTGAACCCTGGTGGATTATTTCTCTGGGGTTTGTTTTACTTATTCCATAAGCTGAGAAAACAGTGGTTGTTTGGATAACTTGTACCGGCATTCTTAGCACAAAAACATCATCAAACTTAATGCTATAAAGTGGATACTTTACGTTATTTATAGAGCATTAAATGAATTTAATAACTACTGTATTTCCGTTAGCCTTATAAAAACACAAACGAAGTAAGAAAAACACCGGTACTCATCTGTACTATCAAAAACTTAATTTAGGTAGTTAGTACGAAATGGATCTAACCTACCTCTATGTCGGAAAAGATAAGATAAGATCAGGAATTCGGGCGAACGCTCTATTTACGCTAAAGTTTTGAAAGTGGTCTGTCCATGCTTCTGCGTGCCAAAAAGAAACTAAATGAAGATTTAGCGTAGCAACAAGTGTAAAGACATAAACAACGGTCGCCGTGAGCTGATCAAACTCTTAGAAATCTATTTTCATTGTCGCAACTATTGCTGGTATATTCTCCGAAACGAAAGGAGAGGAGTTGTGCACGCGCAATATAAACAATATAAAAAATCGTTATAATAACTTCTATATAAATAGAGACAATAGAAAGAGATATCACATAAAAACTAAAAACAAAAAGACTATTTTACAGGGTGAAATAAGAATGTTACAATTATATTTGTTCTTTTCAAATATTACTCCCAATCGTTTTGATTATCGTCTTATTTAAAGCATAAAATAAGTCGTGAAAATCTCACAGTACAATGGATTAATAAAAATATTAAATCACAAAATTTTTAACAAGAATATACCACAGATAAAATAAAAACATAAATTAAAAGAATAGTATGAATAATTTGTGGCATGTCTATGGAAAGATATTCTGTAAAGAGTATAGTACCTAATCTCCCACTGTTTCAATTTGTCTTGGAAAAATATACAAATATTTCAAAACTACTTTTAAGGAAATTGATTACCCATTTATAGAGAAATGGTTTCATAGACTAAATGCTGCTGACAAAACTAAAGCTATTAGACCATTAATCTTTAATCCTACATTGCAAATTAACCCTGTCGCGGCATAATTTTCAATTATAATTCAGTTTTAGAGTTACGAAGTTAATTGTTTTGGAAAAAGTGATAAATCAAATTTAATTTATGCCTATTTAATTGGACGCTTAGTTCGAGTTTGAACATTTTTATCTAGAATAATTTTGACTTCTTAATCTATCATTTTTATTTTATAAATTAATTTGTTTTCTTTTATTCACTCATTATAGTTTTATATTTTAAAAATATTTTTATTAAATTTTGGATATTATAGATTTTTACAATTTATAAATATTTTGACAATCTTTTGGAAATAACAATTTATTTATTTTTCGTAAACTATTGAAATTATTTTAATTTTTTATTATTTGTTAATTAAAGGTTTACGCATATTTTTATTTTTCTTAAATTTACAATTATTTAACTTATAAACATTGTTATTTGGTTTCTGAAAGTTTTACATTTTTATAATATTTTTTGAAATTTTTAGATTTTTCTACTTCAGAGATTTTTTGTTTTTTCAGTTTTTTAAATTTTAAGGTTTAAAATTTATTAAAAGAGTTTTAATCGTTTTATTTTTTAAATTATTACATAATAAATCATTTAGAAATAAAAAAAAATCTCAGAAGATTCAAAATTTGCGAAAAAAACAAAAAAAAAAATAAAAAACTTAAATAACAAAAATGATAGTAGAGGAGAAATACATAAATAATATGATTAAAATTCATAATTTTTAAAAGAATAAATTATTAGAAAGTTTTTTATATTTTCACCGTGTTCTGTGTCTCTGTGTCATTCCGTGGAATTTGTAATCGAATTTCCCGACTACCTAGAGCTCTGAAATTTTCAGGATAGCTAAGAACTGGATGACAATGCATGTTTCAAGTGTGTTTAGGCATATACATAGATTTCGAAATTTATACCGAATTGATATTAAACGTGATCTAAGTTGTGTATAGATAATATTATTTTGAAAATTATTAAATAAATTGTTCGTAGCGTAGTTGGTTAGGCGGCAGATCAGTCCACTTGTGACAGTTCTGTTATGTTATCATAATGGGATCGATTACGCGACAGAGAAGTTTTTTTTTCTTTTTTTTTTGTTCTTACATGTGAAAACAGTAATTATTATTTTAACTGGTAATAAAATAAACTGTTTTAGAAAGTTTTTAGATACAACTACCCTTGATTTTGTTAACAAGGAAACAATCTTCTCTATAATCAATCACAGCGTTGTATGACTTAATATTTTTGCAAAATCAGGGATGCTGTGCATTGTTGAGATGACACAAAATATGACCTATAAATCAGTAAAAAACTTTCTATTATAAAAAGTTCTTTTTGTAAATTGTGCTTTTTTATTATATTATGCAGATCCTTCAAATTAGAAACAAAAAGAATAAAATTAGCAAAATCAGATAACTTTAAAGATATTAAATTATCTACATAAAAATAACATAAAATATCTTTATATAGGTATGTAACGTCAAATCAGGAAATAGGGGAAACCTCAGACTGAAAAGTATTAAGCTGAAAATTTGTATATGTGTTAATTTTGGTATTATAAAACTTACCTTAAAACTTTAATATGATCACGTGTCCTTGTCTTAAGATATTTAAGATATTTTAATAAAGTAATTATTTCATTAATAAATAAAAATATAATTCATATTTCACTATTCAATATGAGTTAATAAAAATATAAAATGAATGTATTAGAAGTATTTCATTAAAATATTATATAATTGTAAAAAATAAATTTTGATTATAATGTCTTTGGGAACAGCGGTCCGTTCATGAATCCCAACCTTTTCTCGACCCTTACAGCAGGAGGTGATATGTACTCATGATTTTACAATCTATTGTTTAAATTTAAAAAATATATGTAATTATTTTTTAATAAATAAATACCAGAAACGTACAGATATTTTTTCTGATTACAACCATATATAATACTTACTTAAAATTTTGAAGTTTACAGATAAGACACCAAAATATTCTAAATTTTACTGAGCAAAGAACAACACTCAATATAAAATAATAAAAATATAAAAGAACCTTTAGACTACAAAAGTGTATAACAATCATTAAATTACAAATAATAATTCTAAGACAGCAAGGGATAATCTCATAATGAGGTTGTGCAAATAAACAAACTTTAACAATACTAAGACTAATAAGAATTAAAGAGATTTATCCCTATGATTTTTAATCCTAATGATAATGGTATTGCACTCCAAAACATTCTAGAGGTATTTTTTGTTATATAGAGTGTTGTTGTTTGCTCAGTGGAATGTAGAATATTTCAGCCTTCAAAATTTTGCATAAGTATTATATATGGTTGAAATAAAAAAAAATATCTTTACGTTTCTGGTACTAATTAATTTTTGTTTATAATAAATTAATTACATATATAGAACAATAGATTGAAAATCATGAGTGCATATTATCGCCTGTTATGAGGATCGAGAAAAGGTTGGGATTTATGGACGGCCCACTGTTCCCAGGTAAGGGGAGTGACTTTAAAGTCTCTTTAGACTAAATTTTGCTTTAAAACTTTTAATTAATGATTACTACTTATAAATATAGTATAATAAATAAAACATTAAAAAATAATAATAATAAAAATTATATTTTAAGTAGGTAAGTAATTAACTATAGGTACCTATAGCTCGTTTATTCGGTGTATTCTACTAACTGATCTTGCGTTATCTTATATACAGGTACTCTATCTAAAGAACACAAGTTGAAGCCAATTTTATGTTTTACATTTTTTCTCTGTACCTTAAATGTCATTCAGAGCAAAGGTAACGAGATATATACAAAAGGCTGTTTTTTTTTGTGAGCTTTGACATTAATTATCTTAAGAGACTTTTTAGTTAAGTTTTATAATACCAAAATAAACACCTATGCAAATTTTTAGCTTATTACCTTTCTTTCCAAGGTTGCATTCTTATTTTACTGGACTATAAATATTTTGAAAAAACCTAAATATAAGAAAAATTGAAAAAAATCCGTTTTTTTAAAAAAAACTGTTAGGTACAATTTCAGGAAACTAGTAGAGGAGCCACTATTTACTGCTAGTTTACTCTTTAAATAAAACACGTAATTGCGTGTGACTAAAAATAAAATTTTACAATCTTTCTAAAGCTTTACGATTTTTCTAAAGCTAACTCCTTTATTCAGATCGGGTCTTTAGGCGAAAAAAATGAAACAAAGTCAATGTAATAAGTAAGAAATTACGATCGAATATATATGTCGGCGTCGAATAGAGAAATCCATCCCTGAAATAGAGAAACTGTACCAGTTACGCCATTTGACTAAAATTTTTTTAGTCAATACCTGAAATGACTAAAAGCGTTATTCAAATAGGGTAATGATGCCGTAGTTAGAGTTTTTGCCGGCAACTCATGAATTGCCTAGTCATTTCAAGGAATGGCGGATTTCCTTATTTGACGCAGACATGTAAAGTACGTTTCACAATAATTCGTTGACTCGGTACCTTATCTGAGGGGATTAGTAATGAAAGGTTATAAATTTCTCACTGTACAGTAAACATTAACAGATCCGTAATCCGGTTTTCAAAATAGATTTAAATAAAACTCGTAACATTTACTAAAACTTAAATTTATTTTGTAAAAAAAATCACGAAATTTTTTAAAAACAAATTTTAACTTTATTTATTAATTGCAATTAAACAAATGAACTAATTCTACATTATTTACAACTATTTAATCTAAATGTAGTTCAGTATCACTATCGTCTTCATTTAAATTAATAACTAAGGGTGCTACAGTTACATTAACATTTCGATATGTACCTTCAACCTTAATAACATGCTGAATCGAATTTTTCCAGCTATCAATGGGAATATTACTTGTCACATTTCTGATTAACTCTATAACACTTGAGTTTAATGTGGGTGAAACGTTTTCCGATCTAACTTTGGATTTTAGCTGATGCCACATGTGTTCTATAGGATTGAACATACTTTTTTCCGGTATATTCGGCAATAAATAATTCTCAAACCAATCTTCAAAAAGGTCTGCTGTCGTATCTTCGTGATAATCTAAACTTGAATCTTTAATATTCTTTGCTGATAACAATAAAGCGTTTGGAACCCAACCTGTTTCTGATCCGGCATGTATTATTGTAATTCTTTGTCCTCTATTTGATGGAGCCTTTGTTTTGCAATTTCCCGATGAATCAACAAAACCCTTCGTTGGAGTATCATGGGTGTCATACCATGTCTCGTCGAGGTAGATAATTGAAAGGTTTTCACTTCTATATTTTTGAATAGCTTGTAAGTAATGACAACGCCACATTCGTAAACGATATGACTCCATTATCACTTGTCTTTTATTGTTGAGAAACAATAACTTCGAAAGTGGACTGTATATAACTGGCTTTACAAATATCTTGATTTTCCAAAACTAGGATGATTGAAAGAAAACACACTTAACTTGCTTAAAACGACCTTTACTTAACAGCGTTAAACGAATAATGACACCCTCTGAGAGAGGGTGTAACAACATAATTCCTTGCTTATGCGCAACAATAGGCGCGCAAATTTAAAAGTTTCTTTAGTCACAAACATGCCCCCCGCCTTGAAAGGGCTAACTTTCAACAGAAATAAAACAATTAAAATATACATATATACAAGAAATAGTCAACAGTAAAAATAATCATTTTCACAACACTTTCACACAGTGTCTATCGGAAGAGGACATATATTTGAAACTGCTCTTCGAATATTTCCACTGTTAGTTCTAATGGTCACTACTCGAACTACTCCATCAGCACCAGGATGAAGCGAGTGAACGCGTCCAAGTAACCATTTCTTCGGAGGAAGTGTCTTATCCTTGATAAGAACCAATGTGTCTGGTTTCACGTTTGGAGAATTTCCTTTCCATTTCTGACGCTGCTGTAACTCGGATATATACTCTAATGCCCAGCGCTTCCAAAAGTGTTGCTGGATGAGTTGGAGTCTTTCGTATAACGATAACCTGTTCTCCTTACAATACATGAAATTTACTTCAGGAAGTGAGTGAATGGGTCTTCCAATTAAAAAGTGTGAAGGTGTTAAAGGACTTAAATCGTTAGGATCACTGGATAGAGGGGAAAGAGGTCTTGAATTCAATATTCCCTCTATTTGAATTAAAATAGTTTGAAAATCCTCATAAACTAATAGCGCATTCGACATCGTCCGTTTCATGTGAAATTTTACAGATTTTACGCCTGCTTCCCAGATACCTCCAAAATGAGGCGAATAACCGGGAATGAAACTCCAAGAGAAATTTTGATTATTACATTCATCTAAAATATGGTTTGCATTATTTCTTAAAAATTCACCTAAGCCGATTAGCTCGTTGCGAGCACCAACAAAGTTTGTGCCATTATCAGAGTGCATTTGATGCGGCATGCCTCTGCGTGAAATAAGACGCTTAAGAGCCGAAATAAACGTTGGTGTTGATAAATCAGAAACTAACTCTAAATGCAAGGCCTTAGTACTGAGACATATAAATAGGCAAACATAAGCCTTGTAGGTTTTACATCCCCGCCCTCGTCTGTCCTTAAGAAGAAACGGACCGGCGTAATCAACTCCGGTGTGACAAAACGGAAATGACGGTTCAACTCTGAATGAAGGAAGATTTCCCATCAACGGAGTAATGAAAGAAGGATTGACTTTAAAACAAGTTATGCAATTGCGAACCGCTGCTTTAGCTGCGTTTGTGCCATGAATAGGCCAGTATTTTTCACGAACAACATAAAGAAGATGCTGAGCACCGCAATGCAAAGACTTAATGTGTGCATCCCTGAATACTAGTTTTGTGAAATGGTGACCAGAAGGTAATAAAATAGGATGTTTTTTATCCCTATTAAATGAAGAATTTTTTAATCTTCCTCCTACACGAAGAATACCATCATCTAGAAATGGGCATAAAGATAATAAATTGCTTTTGGAAGATAGGGATTTACTTGAAAGTAGAGTTCGAAGCTCTCTACTGAATGCTTGTGATTGGACTAATTTAATTAAACATTTTTCAGCATTATCCAACTCTTTAATAGACAAACAGCCTGTTAACTTAGAAGAAACTGAACGTTGACAATTATGTATGAAACGTAGGCAGTATGCTACGCAACGTAACAATCGGGTTAAACTAGAGAAACGGTTTAGCGGAAAGTCTATTTCTGGTAACGCAATCAAAGCCAGGGAATGCTGCTTTAATTCAGGAAGTTCCTTATCTAATTGGAGGGGCTGAGCAGGCCAAGAAATCGGCTCTGAATGCAAGAAACATGGTCCATCCCACCATAAACTTGAAAACTGGAGCAGAGAAGGATTGAGGCCACGCGTAAGTAAGTCAGCGGGATTTTCCTTGGAACCAACATGAGACCATATACGAGAAGTTGTATTAGTTTGTATCTCTGAAATCCGATTCGCAACAAAGGTTTTAAGACAGTTGGGTGCCGTGTTAATCCACCCTAAGACTATTGTCGAGTCTGACCAAAAATAAATGCTTCTAAACTCGATTGTTAATGACTCAATTACCTTTTTGAACAACCTTGAAAGGATAAGAGCTCCTAGAAGCTCGAGTCTAGGAAGAGTGTGTTTTTTGAGAGGAGCAACCTTACTCTTTGCACAAATAAGACGAACTGCAACCTCACCGAAGGAATTGACACTGCGACTATAAATACATGCTCCATATGCTTGCTCTGATGCATCGGAGAATCCATGCAATTCAAGATTAATGTAATTTTGGCAGATAAAATGGCGAGGAATTTTAAGATCATTTAGTAGAGGAAGTTCATTCTTAAAGGATAACCATTCCGTATGAATGTAAATAGGAACCGACTGATCCCAGTCAAGATTTTCAGACCAGATTTTTTGAATTAGAATTTTAGCCTTAATAATGCAAGGAGCCAAAAGCCCTAGCGGATCAAAAATTTGAGAAATGTTTGAGAGGATTGATCGTTTGCTGATTGATTTGGACATAATGTCCTTAACATGATAAGCTAGAATATCAGTGTCAAAACACCATAGAATTCCTAAAGCCTTGGTGTTGTCTCCTAAGTGAAGAAAGTTTGAGTCTTCAAGGGAACCGTTAAGACCTTGAATTATAGCAGGACAATTTGATGCCCATTTTCGCAAAGGAAAGCAACCACCTTGAAGAATTACATTTATCTCAGAACATAAACGAGACAGATCAGATGCTGTGTCCGAGCCGGTCAAAAGGTCGTCGACATAGAAATCCTCAGCAATCCTTTTTGAAGCTTCAGGATACTTATCAGAAGAATCTATTGAAAGTTGAATCAAACACCTTGTAGCGAGAAAGGATGCAGCAGCGGTACCGTACGTTACAGTATTGAGCTGAAAGGAACCTAATTCCTCTTCAGGATTGAATCTCCAAAGAATTTGCTGCAAGCTTCGCTGGGACGGGTCGATAAGAACCTGCCGGTACATCTTGGCTATGTCAGCGGAAACTACATAAGCGTGCTGGCGAAAGCGCAGAAGAATTGAAAAAATATCACTTTGTACATTGGGGCCAACCATTTGAATGTCGTTTACCGAAACTCCAGAACTAGAAGGAGAACTACCGTTGAAAACGACACGAAGTTTAGTAGTCGAACTTTCTTCCTTCAACACTGGATGATGGGGTAAAAAATAAGAGACGTCTTTAGAAAGAATGAAATTTGATTTAGACATATGTCCCATATTTATATATTCTTGAATAAATTCAGAATACCTTTCTCGAAGCATGTGATTATACTGAAATCTTCGCTCAATATTGTAAAATTGCTTGGTAGCGATTTTGCTTGAGTCCCCGAGAACATTGGGTGATTCCTTGAGAGCGATCTGAACAATGAACCTACCTTTAGCGTTCCTTTTAAACGTTGATGAAAAATGAGTTTCACACATTTGCTCTTCTTCAGAAAGTATTCTCTTTAAATTACTGCACTCTTCCAATTCCCAGAATTTAGACAGAGTTTGGCATTCGGAATTGCAAGACAAATTGCAATGAGTGATATTGCTTGAAGAGCTAGCAATTGGGCCTGAGATAATCCAACCGAGATGAGTTTTTTGAAGAATGGGCATATTACGACCTAATCTTATCTGCCCTACTTGAAGTAGATCCCAAAACACAGAAGATCCAATGAGAATGTCAATTTTAGAAGGATTAAAGAATGAGGGATCAGCAAGAGTAATGTTTTGAGGAATATTAAGGCTATTCGCGTCAATCGGAAAACTTGGAAGCGAACTACATATCTCCTTTATTATGAGACATGGTAAAGAGATAGAAAATTTGGAGTGTATTGCTTCAAGTTCGACGGAACACTTTGAATTTATTAATGAAGCCACCTGACTAATACCAGATACTGAAATTTCAGTGGCTTGCCTTCGTAACCCTAATTTGTTAAAGAAATCTTCAGAGATGAAATTAGATTGTGACCCGGAATCGAGAATAGCTTTGGCATTTTGAAATTTACCATGAGAATCCTTTATAAGAACAGATACAGTGGATAGAAGCACCAGATTATCAGGAATGTACGATGAAAGAAGCACAGATGACGTTGGGTTTCCTGATGATGTGTTATCACGAGAAGATGTTTGTAGAATCGGAGAAACTGTAGGAGCTGAAGAACCTTGTGGATCAGACGAAAACGAGATTGTGTCCACGTGTAGTAATGTATGATGTTTCAGTCCGCATTTTTGACATTTTCCATATTTACAATTTTTACTAATGTGCCCTGAATGTATGCAATTTAAACAAAGTTTCCGATTTTTTACTTCTTCTGATCTCTGTTTAACACTTAGATTGAGAAATTTAGCACAATTTGATATTTTATGTGCACTTTGGCAAAACTGACATGAAAGTTGGGTTGAAATAAATGATTTTGACGATTTATTTCCTTTCGTACAAGTTTTTTGAAAGGAAACATCTTTATTTTCATTTGGTTTGAGAATACGATTTTCCAGAATATCAGCTCTCCTTTTTAAAAATTCAAGAAGGTTAGCAAACGTAGCGCCAGTAGGTTTAGAAAGATCCCACTCACGTTCAGTAGCTGAATCCAATTTGTTTATCAAAATATAATGAAGGAGTGTACCCCACTGATCAGTAGGTTCTCCTAGTGACTTTAATGACCGTAGATTACTTGTCATTGTGTCTATCAAATGACGAAGTTGCTGAGAACTTTCCTTCACTATATTTGGCAAATTAAAAATAGCCTTTATATGACTGAATATCAAAATATCTTTGTTTGCGTATCTTTCGCAAATTAATTGCCACGCTAATTCAAAATTAATTGATGAAATGGGCAACGAACTAATCACCGCAGATGCATTTCCAGAAATAACGGATTTAAGATAATGAAATTTTTGTATGTCGCTTAAAGTTGTGTTTTTTATTATTAGCGAATCAAATGAATCATGAAAATCCATCCAACTCTCAAAATCACCGTTGAATTTTGGCAACTCGATTGTTGGCAGTTTAACACTATTAACATTTAGATTATGATTAACAGAATGAGCGTTTGATCTTATAGAACGAGCTGAATTTTCCGAACATTTATCTGAATAAAATTTATCAAGTATTGATTTTGCTAGTGCGAGTGCACTATAAAAGGAATTTTCAAAATCTTCTCTTTCTTTTAAATCATCTTCAGAAATTGTTTCATTCTGACATTCAATTTCATCCTGAATGGACTCGAAATCGTTAATTAAGACTTGAAATTTATCTAAGCGCCACTGAATATCCGCCAATACAATAGAATTATCAACACTATTATCTAAATCGTTATTTTTATTCATGAAATTGTTAAAATTTGTTAATTTTGACTTAATTATACCGCGTTTTCTACGTAATAGAGAAATATTTGCGTCGGTCATCTTGAAAAAATATAAGTATAATATAAATTCAAAAGAGAGAATACCAAATCCAGGTATAGAAATAAATCTGTTATAAAAGGAATTGTAAAAAGGAAAGTAGGTATACTCACTCACTAAGCAGAAGTTTGTAGTTGACCAGCTAAGTGGTTGATAGAACGTCGATTTCTTACTTGAGGCAGTGAAGTGGCTGACTGGAATTATTGCATTCACAATGCACGCCGCTTGCAAACTTGAAAATTAAGTTGATGATTATCAACTATTTACACAAATATCTGGATCGCCAGGACCAAAAAATGTTGAGAAACAATAACTTCGAAAGTGGACTGTATATAACTGGCTTTACAAATATCTTGATTTTCCAAAACTAGGATGATTGAAAGAAAACACACTTAACTTGCTTAAAACGACCTTTACTTAACAGCGTTAAACGAATAATGACACCCTCTGAGAGAGGGTGTAACAACATAATTCCTTGCTTATGCGCAACAATAGGCGCGCAAATTTAAAAGTTTCTTTAGTCACAAACATTTATTAATGGTACAATATTTAAATCCCATTTGAGAAATAATTCTCCACAAACTTGTACGGCTACAAATAATTCCCGTGTCGTCTTTAAGTAACCGTTTTTTTATACAATCTAGGGTTGGTATCATTTGTTCTTGGTATAGGACATATATCGTTCGTCGGATTATATCTTTTTGTATTTCATCAACACATTTGGTATTATTAACGTCACTTCGTTTTTTTCGTTTACTTATTGGCTTATTGATAATATCTTTTACTGTGGATATTGGGGTTTTGGTTAACTTACATGTTTCTTCTGCTGCATCGGTTACACTATAACCTCGATTATTCAATGTTTCAAACACATTTTTCACAAAGGACGCCACATACTTAGTTATAAACACAAGATTACTTTCAGAGTATAATGTTTAGTACAAACTAAAATTCTAGGAGAGAATTTTAAAAACAAATTACCCCGAAACTCCCACTTTCTCTTCCAAGATAATTAAGAAAATCAAAAATCATTTACTAATGATTTACTATTGATGGTCAGTAATAATAATTTAAAATTTTACCTGAAAAATAAAAAATCCAAAATATATCTTCCTGGACAAAAATAAATAATACCTTTCTGTAAATAGTTCACCGGTTTACGGCCAAAGTTCGAAGAAATATTAACCACCTTTTATTAGTAATCCCTTAAGAGCAGTTAGGGCAGGTACCAAGTCAACGAATTATTGTGAAACGTACTTTACCTACATATTCATTATATTTACACAAGTTCCGGAGAACCATTAAATTTTTATCGTTAAGTTTATCCGAATAAAACCAATATTAATAGGATCTTTTTCATGACATGAGGATTCTATATACTTAATTTCATGACATTGCAATCTTCCGTTCAAGAATTAGAGCGAATACAAACGGCGAAAAATAGGCATTATATACACGTGTTTCGGAAAACCGTTACAATTTTGCGGTTAAGGTTATCTGATCCAGACCAACATCAAAAAGTTTTTTTCAAGACATGAGGATTCTACATACCAAATTTCATGACCCTGTAATCTCCCGTTTAAGAGTTATAGCGTACACAATAGGATGAAAATAGGAATTAAATAAACAAGTTTCCGAAAACCGTTAGGGTTATTCGATCTATCTTTACCAACATTTTTCTTCTGGATCTATCAAAATGGTAGACCAGTACGTCAGTGGGTGCACGATTCTGACCTGAAAAGTAATCCAGCTCGTGTAAAATCCGAAGGAAAGCGATTTACTATTATACACGCAGGGACTGATACTGGATTTTTGGAAGGATGTGACTTGTTACTAGACTCTTCGAATACAGACCTTGACTATCACAAAAGTATGAATGGTGACCTTTTTAAAAACTGGGTTGTTAATTAACTCATTGCTGCTCTATCTGTATTTCTAGAAAAATGTGTAGTGGTCATGGACAACGCGCCATGCCATTCAGTTCAACTTAACAAACCACCCTCTTTTTACCGCATTATAGGAAAAATGTACAGAAGTGTAAAATTCTTCGGTTGTCCATTATGAGCCAATTTATTTCTTTGTAAAAAGGGGAAACATGTTCGAATTTTCGAGGTTCATAAATAAATCGTATACAACAATTTTGAACTTTTTGAAGTGAGATAATACAAGAGATTCGACTAACTGTTTTCTTAAATTATGATTTAACACAAGTCGGTTACTATAGAGAATTTTTAAAGTATAAAAAGTTTTTTGAAAATTTTTTTTTAGATGATCTTTAAATCTAAGTTGAGTATCAAATATAATACCTAAGTTTTTCGCCGTTTCGTGAAAAGCTAATTTCAAACCATTAATTTCAATATTAAGAATATCTTTTAAGACACCAGAACTGTTTTTGTTGCCAAATATCATTAACCCACACTTAGACGGATTTAATATTGTAAACAGTGTTTTTTTGAAATATCACATATAACCCTCAAATCTTCATTAATACACGCTTCAATATTTCTTTAATCATCCGGCTCAAAACAATAATATATCTGATTATCATCAGCAAATGCCTGAACATTACCATGTTTTATTGAATTTAATAAATCCGCTGTGTAAATTCAAAAGAGTAAAGGGCCCAAAAATGAACCTTGTGGTACACCTGATAATATCTCAGCTTGTTCCGAGTATCTACCGTCCGAAAAAATTGCCTGATACCTATCAGTCAAAAAGCTTTTAAGTATTGAGCGTGCTTTAAATTCAAAACCATAATAACTCAATTTTGCAATCATAAGCCCATGATTTATTATGTCGAATGCCTTCGAGAAGTCCAACAGTACTAATATGCTATTCATGTTTTTGTCACAAGCTTTGAAAATATCATCGGTCACGTTAATTAATGCAACAGAAGTACAATAGCCCTCCCGAAAGCCACACTGTGTATCAGGAATTATTTTGTTATTAATACAAAGAAAAAACTCAAAGTCTAGCACCACAAAAATATTTCATTTAAAGGGCTACTAGTTTCGGGAATATTCCCATCAACAGGCCCTCAAAAGTAAGCACAAAAAAGAAGTAACATACGAAAATGTGGAATTGCACTCAATTATTCCCGTTTGCAGTTAGAGGGACAACATAACTTGTAGACCAGTTTCGACCTATTGGGTCTCGTCAGTACAAGGTATATGATGTCGTCAGCGAGCTAAAAGCATAATCGCTGACTGAAAAATGCACTAAAATCACGATCTATATATAACCACAGAGTGATGGAAATATAAAAAATGCCATAGTAGTGACATCTTCACCTCTAACTGCAAAATAGAAATCGATTTGACTGAAATCATTTCACACATATTTGGTGTTCAAAAGAAATTACAAAAATGACGGATGATCATCGCCAGACTGGTATCTTATAGAAAGAGAAAATCATCCAAATCTCAAATGTGGTCCAATGGAAAGAAATTTAGAAAGTGATGGTAAGATGGTTATTATTCTAAGATCATTATAACTCGATGGCTCTGAAACCTTGGGTAATGGCTTTCCAATGGATACTTTCCACTGTTTTGGAAAATAGCCCTTCTCTATGCAGCAGTTTACGATATGAGTGATATATTTATCTATATGAGGACTACAGTATTTAAGCATTAGTGGAGATATTTCGTCATTACCCGTGGCGTTAGTTTTTATGCTGTGAATTATTTTGTTTACATCTGAAATTTCAGCCATTTTAAATGAAAATTTTAAGTCCTTTTTAAATATTTTATTCTCATAATTAAGAATTTCGTCATCACAATTTTCTGTCTTTTGGAAACATGTAGAAAAAATTTATTAATCTTATTAGGATCAGACAAGTTATTAGGAATAGAATTGTTGTTACTTTTACAAATATCAAAACTTTTTAGAGCAGACCATATTTTTACTTATTTTTTTCCATAGCCATAAAATTTAAATACTCTTTTTTTGCTTTTCTAAATTGACTTAAAGTAAAGTTTCTTAATTGTTTATAAGTAATCCAATCATTTTGATCTTTAGATATTTTAAATCTTTGAAGTGCAGCGTCCCCTTGTTTTATAAAAAATTTGATATTTTCTGACAGCCAAGGAGCTTTTAGCTTGGTAATTCTTGACTCTCTGATGGGAGCATGCGCGTCAAAGAGACCCAGAATGAGTTTATTCAAAACATAACATCTACTATTCATGTAAGTTAAAAGTCATGTTCCTATAAAGAATTTCATTTTTGATTAATCATTTTTTAGATAATTGCAAAATTGGATTATCTGTGACCAAACGGTTTAAAGCGCTACCAGCTATAGATAAACATTTCAGGTTAGAGAACTGCCAGATCTGATTTTTCAAATTTTTATTTGTCCTTAATATCATTTTTTGTTTCTCTAATTTTTAAATTTTAAAAATTGCATGAGAGGTGACTCAAATAATTAAATTAATAAAAATACTAAGAAGTAATTTCAATCCTATAGATTTTGTGTTGTACACTCTCATATAATGTTTTATTTTGTCTTTATGACTTTATATTATTTTTTTACTTCATTCACTTGTTTGAGTCATGGTTACATAAATGTTTTTTAACTAGATAAACGATGTTTATAACGTATGAATAACACTGGAAAAGTGAGGAGAAAATGTTGTTTAAAGTAAGTGCGGCAAGAGCTTCTCTAGAGCCTGTAGTAATAAACGTATCGTATTGCCGTTAATTGTGTTGAAATTTTCATGGCGTTATATAGGATTCTTGGAGCATATCCCCTATTACCATGTCAACAGACGCCAACATCAATTAACTTAAAATTGGCGTTTAAATAAACATACAAGGATGCTTAGTGTACATGTTATAAATAATTAAGTAGTTACTGACATAATTAACAACTTATCATTAAAGATCTTCTGACACAGGGGAAGTTCAATGAAGTGGTCAATATTTAATCAAGCTATCTTGGAATCTCAGTTACGAAATTCTTGTAATTGAATCAAGGAATTTGAAATTTCGGGTCAATAGGAGATGCAAATCTACAGGCATTTGGTCATGTATAATTACAGCCTGTTTGAATGCAATTCATGTCAAGCTAATAACTACGTGTTTCGACTGTTAGAATATTTTGCCTTGGGCAACACAAATTAATAATGAAAACACATTAAATATCAGTTAACATAAATCAAAATCAGCCCTATGTACTTAGTGGATAATAAGTATTATAGCGATTTTTTTTAAATACTTAAAGCTCGTGCTCATCAACATTTTTACATGGCGTTCTCAATTTAAATTGTTGTAATAACATTCAAACCATTGCATCAAATAGATTAATTAAATGAAAGAGATATTTTTTGCATGTTAAAAATTTGTAGATGGATAAAGTATATTGTTTTACGAGCAAAGAATAATACTCATTTCCCACGAGTACGAAGTTTGCAACATGAGCCGCAGGCGAATGCTGCAAATTCTAACTTTAATGCCAAGCAAAACAGAACAAACAACAAAAATTTTTTAATAAATCAAATTTAAGTATTTTTATTATTTACAATATTTTAATTATATTTCTACAGTTATTTAACTATATTTGTGTAGCATCCGAACATATAATTACGGTCTTTTCAATTTTCCTTTTCAAAAGTAGTGGCTTCTGCTAAAGAAGAAGTTTAATTTTCTTAGTTTCTTGGCAATTGCATCGTCAATGTACCTTGACATGCACTAAAACAGTAGCCGATGATCTACAAAAGCAGTTATCTCTATACAATTCAGGATTGAGAAGTTTTAAAAAGGAAGTAATGTCATATCCTTTCATAGATAGAAGACATCTCACTAATATCATCCGAATGAGATCCGGTCATAGTATCTTTTCTAAACATATAAATAGATTAAACATCAAAAACAACTCTTTCTCTGAATTCAGCCAACATAAAGACTTGGATCATTTAATTTTGCATTGTCCAATAAATAAAAGTTCTTCGTGGGATCTCACTGAGGAACTAAAAAAGGCAGGTGCGAGTGAAACATACAACTTGCAAACAATCCTAAAAAATGTAATTTAAAACATATAAAGCTTATAAATCAATTTCTAAGTGCGAATAAGACCAATATTTAAAGTTTAACTGTGGTTAAATATACATACTTTCTTTTACAAATTATTTCCCATTCTTTCCTCAGTTATTTCCGAGGCAACACCCTTGGAGTTTGTTAAAGGCTCCGCCTTTGCCCGGAGCGAAAAAAGTTTTTTCTTATATGTATAAAATTTCTTAAAACCAGATAGTTAACAATAAAAATAATGTACACAACATGACGATAAAATAAAAATAAAGTAAATACAATAATAACAAATTATGTATGAAATATGAATAAATGACATAAATCACACGTATTTACGTTACTCTTCACAAAGTCAAGAAAAAAGACGATTAAATAAAGAAGAAAAAAATTGAAGAAGCGTTGCATGATTGCCTCCAGCAAGACGGCATGCAACGTTTACAAATGCGCTTGCAGATGCACTAGTAGGTATGCAAGCCACAAAGTAAAAGAAGAAGAAGGAGAAGAAGAATAAGGAAGCAATGTTTTTGTCGGCATAAGCTATTTTATTTATTTCGATTCTTTGTACAGTCCATTTCCCTTTTTGATAGTTGATAAAGAAATAATTTAGTATAATACTTCTAGGACACAGAACAACATCTTTCTTTAAAATATAAGAAAATGACCGGTTATTGTAAATTTTGTCATTAATTTATTTTTAGAATATCGTACCTTTACAAGAACAGCAGAATTCATATATTCAAAATCCGCACTTGTCATTTTGGATAATTCATCCCGTCTGAAAACCCCCATAATTCCCATAATTAAAATTTGTCAACATTTTTGGCAATTTTTACGATGATTCGTATCATAGAATAATTAGACCATACGTCTTAATTTATTTGAATGATTCGGACAAATATTCCAAAATAACTGTTTCTGAGAGAATTTGTCGCATTTTGTAAATAGTAAATATGACAAAGGTCTCAATGGGAACCAAGCTTAAAAATGGACAATTAGAGGCTTTTAGGGTGGACCAAAATAGTGATTTACTGAACAGGAAAACATTTGATATGGAAAACATTTGATATACTGAGTATTTCTAGATCTCACTGTTAGATTTTTCCCAAAAACCCTAGTATACCCTCGGTTTTTGGGGTCTGATTTCGAATCTGGGGTCGGTTAACCTCTTTCACGTCAAGATCATTTAAAGGTGACAGTGCCAATGAATTATTAAAAAGAGCTGAAAAATTCAAGTATTTTTTTGAAGTCTCTGATTCCGAATCAGGCATTTGCCTTTTCTGACAAGGTCACAAGGTTATTTAAAAGTCATTTTAAGTTGTTTAAGGGTCAAAGTGTGTAAAAATTGGCACTGTATAGTTCTTTCTTCTTTGTTAGTTTTGCTTCTATAAAAATATCTCTTCCTTCAGCTTCTTTTTTTCATTTACAATTCTGATTTTTTCTTACCATTCCCTTATTTCCAGAATGTATTCTTTGTGTTACTTTTTAGACGTTGTTAATTTCAAGTTCTTTTTTATGTTTGTAGCCCTTAAATTACCCTTAGCTAGCTTTTAGGATCGTTGATTCCTTCTGAGTTTCTTATCAATTCCTTCCCAACAATTATTAATGGGCGCGAAATACAAACAGACAAATAAAGGTGTGAAATCAGTTTTAAATTGTTTATTCAATGATAAAAATTCTAATAGAAATTTAATTAAAAAAATTAAGTAATTAATTATTTTCTTATCTTTGAATTAAGTGAAGTCTTCTGTCGGAGCTTGCGGAAGCGAGTGTACAATCTGTAGAACAAATTTTGAAGACCTCAGGACTGCAGTACTGATGATTTCTTATAATTAACGGAGACCACTGGAAAAATTGGTTCGATTGGCAAAAACTGATGTTTTCTTATTATAAACGGAGACCACTGGAAAAATTGGTTCGAAAGACCCTGAACTGGTGTTATAGGTGTTTTCGAAATGAAAGCTATGTCGAGAATCACGTTTTCTCTAGGGCCCTTCTCAAGATGGCAAAAGCCCTAATGAATAAAAAATAGCAATCAAACTCCGACCATTTCATCCTTAATTTCGTACACAATCGCTAAAGGTTTCTTCAAAGTTCGAGAAAAAAGTTAATCACTTATTATGTTTATTTATTTTTAATTCAATAAAAAACTGATTCTTGACAAGCGATTGTGAACGAAAATTTAAATGTTAGTAAAATATAAAATTAAATATCAATTAAAATATTCACCAAATTTTGGATTACAAACTAAAATTATAAAATTTAAATTATTACTCACCAAAAACGAAGGGTGCAGAGAGTTAAGATAAACAACTTATAATTAACAAATTACCATATGAAATGAAAGAATTTAGCATCGAATCTCACGGAGAAACCAAATTTCTCCTACCCAAATCAGATAAAGTAATCGAGTCGATTATTGATATTTTTAAAATTAAATAGTCGAGGAGCTAGGCCCACAACGAACGTTACAAGTTGTTCTTTGTGTGTAGCGTTCACATCTGCTCCTGATATGACTAGATTTTTTTTCAAATTTTGTCTTTCTCTTCTTTTCTGTGTGCTCTAACCTTTTTTATTTCCTTTGTAAGATTGTTTTCCTCATCCGACCATTCAGATCTTGCTTTAGCTAGCTCATAGTTTAAATGTTTTAACTTGTGTTTTCATATCTCTCAAGATTTGCTTAATACATAGGATGTTATATTTCTTTTTTCATGTAATTTGTTATTTTACTTCTTCGGAAAGCTTTATTTTCTTCTTCTGTCGGAGAATTGTAAGATCCAGAAATGCTCAGAAGTTGACAAGTTCAATAAATCAGTATTTTCGTTCAACTTCAAACCTTGTCCATTTTGGAGCTTGGTGCCCATTAAGACTTTTGTCTAGTCACTTAGAACTATCTATTCACAAAATTCCAGACAATTTGACGAAAAGTACCTTTCCATTGATTTTGTGGAGTGTCCTTTAGATAGTTTTGCAGTAAAGATAAAAGTAAATATGTATGATTAAAGCACTTCCAAGTTTCAAATCAGTCTGTTCCTGTCAACACCGTCAACCGAAGAATTTTTGTCAAAGTCTTTGATAATTTCTTAAAACATTCTAATTTTTGAAAGCTGGTTAGGTAGATAGGAAGAATTTATAAAAATTGATAGCATTCAAAGAAATACTGTAAAAGAATTGTTGACATTTTAAATAAAAAACATCAAAATCAGAGCAGTATAATTATAAAAGTAGTTTACGTAACAAATCCCGAAAGTGGTCTTTTACTGGACGACTGGGCAATTGCAGCATTGCAGGGCGAACCAATAGGCGAGTCCTGCAAGCCTCCGAGTCCAGTAAAAGCACTTTTGGGACGTATTACGTACAATATTTTTTTTAAACCGGCCAGAATTTATTAATTTCCAGTTTATTTTTGGGTCAGAAAATCTCATTTTGTCGGACCGGGCTAGAAAATTATTGTGATAGTCCAGTAAAAACTTTTATTTCATCCTGTCCAGTAAATACACTTCCCTCAATTTGGCGCCGGTAAGTAAAACATTACGGTATCAGGTACTGTAATGTGTTGCCTAGCACGCTGCTCTGATTGCTTAAGGGAAGACAATTACTTTTAATTTTTGACATTTAAAAATTCTATAATGACTATAAAATAAAAATAAAATAATTAATTACTTACTTTTACATCCATATTTAAAAAGAAGTCAATGTTATTCAATTTTATATTAACAATTAAATCTTAATAATAAAAAAAGTATTTGACAGTGACAGATGGCTTTCAAGGTAATTTAACCTAACTAATGAAGTTACGAACTATTTTTAGTCAAGTTATGAACTACTGTTAAAATTTTTATGAGTTTATTAATTTATAAAAACAGGATGAAATAAAATATAATACGATACATGGTCTTTAGGTGTTATTACAGTACTCGTTTTTATTTTCGGACTTGGCTCCTACGTCGCCTCGTCCGTAAACTAACTCGTACTGTAATAAGTCACCTACCGACCTTGTAACGTATAATACTATTACCGGACTCATTTTTATTTTCTGGCCTTATCCGACAAAATGAGATTTTCTGACCTAAAAATAAACCGGAAAGTACTAATTTCTGGCCGGTTTTAAAAAAATAATACTACAGGTTGGTTAAAAGTTTTGAGAGCCAAAATGAAAGAATGAATTTTTTTGTTGAAATTGTTTTTCTATTCAATAATTATCCAATAATTTTATACCATTTCTGTAATGATTTTACAAAAGCTCTGCAAAATATTGTTATACGACTGCAATAGCTTCTTCAGTCAACAAAAGACGCTTTCCACCACGAAATATTTTCAAGTTTCTGAAGAGGTAGTTGGAGGGAGCCAAATCTGGTGAATACGGACGGTTTTAAAGCAATTCGTACTTTTATTTGTTCAATTTAGCCATCGATCGTCAACAAACTTGTGTAAACACGTGCATTGTCTTAATAAAAAATTATTGTTTTTTTTTTCACGAATTTCTTATTCAACTGGTTTGGTTGCATAATATTTAGAGTTAATTGTTTTAACTTTTTAAGATAATCAATCAACAAAACCCTTTTTGCATCCCAAAAAACTGATACCATGACTTTTTTTGCCTATCGTTCTGACTTCACCTGTTTTGTAGCTAAAGAACCAGCCTCAGTCCACTATAAACGTTCTTGTTTCAGTTTAGGATCATGATGGTAGATCCAAATCTCATCCTCAGTTATAAAAAGACGCACAAAATCGGTAGTATTCTGCTTAAAACGCTCCAAATTACTCTTAGAAATTTGTTTTCGATTCAGTTTTTGTTGAATTGTTAATGAAAGCGGCATTAACTTTCCGAACAGCTTTTTCATATGTAATTCTTCATGTAAAATATGGAGTACCAACGCGTTCATCTGAGATGCCTATGCTACTAGCATTATTGGGCTTAGTCAAAATTGGATCTTTACAAAAAATATCATAGACTTGTTTAATGATTTCTGGTGTTGTTCCAACTTTTGGACGTCCATTACGTAGTTCGTCTTTGACGCGTGTACTGCCACGTTTAAACTCTAAAACGCATCGATGCACTGTTGGAAATAAAGGATTAGATTCCTTTAATACGTTGTTGATAAACATTCCACTGCACCATATTCGGTTTTTTACATTATTACAAAATACACTGACATGTCAACTTCAAATGGCTTGTAGACAAAGAATGAATTGGCAAATCAAAATATTTTTTTTGTGTATTCACAAATATATTAAAATAGCGTATAATCTGTTTAACCAACCCTATAAAAGTAGGCCAAGTTTACAGGAAACCGAAATGAATACATCAAACAAAATTTTTGATTTTCATCTGTATCAAATTTCGCCTAATTAAAATAAAATTATGTATTTTCTAATACTGAACTTAATACCCGGCCAGCCAGTGTGAATTAATTATACAAGCTTTTCATCTCATAATCATCTACATTCAACTTTATAGGTTGTAAAAGAAGATACTGGAGAATTTAGGAAATTCTTAAATTAATTTTTAAAGTTCTTATAAACGATAAAGGTATTTAAATTTTACTAAAAATTACAGATGAATTTGGAGAAATCTATTTCTTTTAGTAATTCAGTAATTGGCTCAGATCGTTGAGTGCTTGAAGTAAATAAAAATGAAAAAGTGCTTGGAATCATCCAAGCAAAACCTGAATCAATACCTCTACATAAATATTTAACAAATTTAAAAGGTCTAAAACCAGCAGCTTGAAATAAAACATGACGCTTCAATAAACACCCACAGGAATGCATAATAAAAGGTTTAAAAAAAGCTGTAGAATGAGAATTCAAATATAATATATTTAAACGAGCAAATCATAGAATCAGTCTATAGTAACTAATTTTAAAAGATCAATAACAATATAAGAAATATAAAATCAAACTAAATAATAAATACAGTTAAATAAACTATATCTTCAGCAACAAAAATATAGATTCATATATTAGGAATATCGTATCTAAAGTATATTCATTCTTGACATAAATCGCAAAAACAGGAGCCTATACCTGAGTAAGCAGTGCAGGCTTCGTGAGCCCATTTATTACAATCTCAACATTTAATCCACATATGGATCTCCATAAAAACGACAATAATATTTAATATTTTGCTTCGTCTGTAAATTTTTGGCCTTAACTTTCTTGTATGTATGTATGTTTGTATGTATGTAACAGTTAGGGGTAACAGATACACCTGCAACCTATAAGATCTATTGTGTCCCCCTTTTCTTGGTATATTTCTGATGATTTCTCAAACTTATAGCAGCTCTTTTAGTCCTATCTTCGTTAGAAAGTTTAGGATATCATTGGGTTTTAATTTAGGTAGTTCTTCCTTTTCTATTTCGTATGACCCTAGGTATTTGGCCCTAGAATTACTTATTGCGATGCATTCTAAGAGTATGTGTATTGAGGTTTCATCCTCTAACCCACAGAATCTGCAGTTTGCTTCATATACCAATCCCAGTTTCTTCATGTGTCCTCTTAATCGGCAGTGTCCGGTTAGTATTCCTGTTATAATTCGGAGTTTCTTCTTACTAAGGTTAGAACAGCTGTGAGATCTCTTTTGGTTATAATTTCCCAGGAGCGTCTTCGATTGTCTTAGTCCTTCTAGATCATTCTAGTACTGGGATTTTTTGCTATCCATTTTTTTCCTTAGTTTTTCTAAGATTATACTACTGCTGATTCCACAGGATGGTTCTGGTCCCAGGTATGGGGATTCAGATCCTTATTTTGCCAGCTTGTCTGCTGTTTCGTTTCCTTTCGTTTTTAAGCTTTTTAGGCAATTTTAGGTTCATTTCCATGCGTAATGCAAATTATTAATTTAATTTTGAAAAACTATCTAATTTCACGTCTCCGCAGCTCGTTTCTAGAACACCTTGAAGAAAATCGTCACCAAATACAAACAGATCAGGTTTCTCAAATTTCTCGCAGACAGTAATAATAAAAAGCTTAATGAACATAATCAGATTTCTGTTCCTCCCACACGTGCTACAAAAGTAAGATGATTGCAAAACTTGACATATATTATACGAGCAGAAAGGTGTTCAATGAAAAAATATATAAGGAACGGAAATATTATATTAGGCAACTAGTGTGTAAAGAAAAATTACCTTTTACTAGTTGCACACTATACTTTTTCTAAAGCTCTAAAATTAAATAATTATTTTATTTATTAAGCTAATTGTGTCAAAAAGAAACAATGTTTGTATAACTTCAAACAAAATATATTTGGTTTTAAGTGCTTTTTACAGAAATAATTATGTATTGCAATATTACATTATTTAGAGATTAAATTGCATCGCAGCTGCCTTATAAGTTTATGATATTTTACATTCAAAAAAGCTTCATTTTGTACATTTAATTTGCTATCAATTTTTATTAAGTTTTTCTCCTATATAGATTTGAGCTACTGTTCAAGACTTTCAACTCCAAGATTTTTTTGCTTCAACTATTAAAAAACTAGATGAGCGTTGAAAAATATTATTTGTGTGCATCTATGAATTAGATATTTTAAAATATTTTGCAATCTCATAGGGAACTTTTCCAATTTTATGAATTCCAACAACTTGGCGAGTAAAAAATATTAAACAATTTGTTTTCAGAATAATTTCAAGAACGAAATGGTATAAAGTTCTATTAGTCTAGTCAACATCTTGAAAAACGTGAAAAATAGTGATAAAGGTCCTAAAAATATAAGCGATAGCTCATTTGATCCGGAATAACAATTAGAAAAAGGTGTTTTGAGGATTTTACAGCATGCAAAAAATTTTAATTGTTATTAACAAATTAAGACGAAAAAAAAACAGGCATTTCGTTTTTTGCTTATAACACGAGAAATGTGAAGAGATAAGGAATTTAAAAAAAAGATTCTTAAAGAGGAGGAAATTTCCAATAAAAAAGTCCAACTCACGGAACTCTATCTCCATTATTTATAATTTTAATTTGACGTTTAAAATAGGGCTCCGCTAGGCTTTTACGGCATTCGCGCGCTGCTGCTAAACGGGGTTTATCAGATAAAATATTTTTTTATGACATAAAATGTGATTTTAAAAATTTCAAAAAATTCTATTATTTTCCTAACACTTAAAAAAATCTAATTCAGTTGGAAAAAACATTTTGTCACTATTTTTCAATAAGTTATTCAATTGTTAACTAACAATTTTTTTCCTAATCTCTGTTGGCATAAACAATGGGATAAAAGGTATAAATAATTGGCCTAAAAATTGGAAACTTTGTGGAGTACTTTTCGTTTGATACTTATAAAAGTTTATTAATTTGTTAATTATGATTTTTCATAACTATTGCAAAATGAAATATCTTGCACTTCGCAATAGTTATGAAAAATCATAATGAACAAATTAATAAACTTTTATGAACATTTATCGCAGGATCTTGTAAAGTATACATATAAAAAGGGCTCCACGAAGTTTAAAACTTTTAGGCCAATTATTTATACCTTTTATCCCATTGTTTATGCCAACAGAGATTGGGAAAAAAAATTGTTAGTTAACAATTGAATAAAACATTGAAAAATAATGACAAAATGTTTTTTCTAACTGAATTATATTCTTTCAAGTGTTAGAAAAATACTAGAATTTTTTCAAATTTTTAAAATGACATTTTATGTCATAAAAAAATATTTTATCTAATAAACCCCGTTTAGTAGTAGCGCGCGAATGCCGTAAAAGCCAAGCGGAGCCCTATTTTCAACGTCAAATTAAAATTATAAATAATGGAGATAGAGTTCTGGGAGTTAAAACTTTCTTATTGTAAATTTCCTTCTTTTTAAGATTTTTTTTTTAAATTCCTTAACTCTTTATATTTTTCGAATTATAAGCAAAAAACGAAATGCCTTTTTTTTTCGTCTTAATTTGTTAATAACAATTGGAATTTTTTGCCTGCTGTAAAATCCTCAAAATACCTTTTTCTAGTTGTCATTCTGTATCGAATGAGCTATCGCTCATATTTTTAGGACCTTTATCACTATTTTTCACGTTTTTTAAGGTGTTGACTAGACTATATACCTATGTATTGTTAGGGTGAACTTTCTAGAAAATTTTGTTTTTGTGCTTTTAGGATAAGAACAGATCTCAAATCTTCTATATTGTCAATCTTAATTTTGTAAAGTTTCTCATTTCGAAGTCAGTCTATTCGAAATATTAAAACAACCTTAAAGTTAAGTAAATTGAAAACTTGCATAATGTACACATTTTTTATAGTCCTCTTCTTATTTATAAAAAAATTCGTCAGGTGCATTGTTTATAAATTGAAAAATTGAGTTCTTTCCAAACCTTGCGATTTTCCACAAATGTCTCTTTTATTTTTTCTTTTTAAAATAGACATTTTTAGAATCTTTTTTTTTATATTTTAATATTAATAGACCATAAAACATCAATTGTTCTTCAAAGTGTCAGACTAAAAGGTGTTTCAACCGGATCTCATATTTTTTGTTCTCATAAAAGTTTTTTCAATTGGGTGTTAATTTTAGGTAAAACCAAAAAATATTGCAAAACTACTTTTTCATGAAAGCAATAAAGATAATCTAAATTAAACAGAATATTTAAATTTTAATTGCAGTAATTAAATCTTACCAAAACACACAGTAGGCCGGCTTAGGTCTAATGATTATGTTTTTGGTTAGATCCATATAAAATTTTGATATGTCATCAGAATAAATATTAAAAATACAGTTTATCTACTCTACCTCATATTATGTATCAATTTTTAGTTCGTGAAAACTGTCATTATAGACAGCAGTGCGTGAAGGATTGAAAGTGTGCGTGAAGTAACAATGTATTTTAAATGGGATTTACTTTTTCGCACTGTTTTTGACACACCTTCATATAATCAAATATCCTTAGCATTCGCGTTGTCATGGTGTTGCTATGAGAGCATTACATTTCAACCAAAGTCATTCTGACAGTTTTGTAGTTTAAATTTTCAAATGTGAATTTCTACTTATTTTTTATTTGTTTATCGTAGATAAAATATTGTATGAAACTGTGCGTGAAGTGCTTTTTGCGCACTTACGCGATATATAGCACTCGCTTCGCTCGTGCTCTAAACATCGCGTGCGTGCGCAAAAAGCATACTTCACGAACTGTTTCATAAATAACTATTATAGTTTACCTCCCGGATAACACAAAAATAAAAAATAAAACTTCTAAGGTTTAAGCAATATTCATATAAACATGTGATAAGTCAGATTGCTCACTTGAACCTACGAGTGATGTTAAAATAAAAACATGTAATAATATCCTTTAAAAATCTTAAGAACAAACACGAAAATAGAATTCAAACATTTTGTAAAATGGTAACATGAAATAGCAAAAATGACAAAAAGTAAGTATTGTACTTAATTGCGACAAGTAAATCACTGTCACAGTTGGTGCACACATGTACGGAAGGAAACGCATAAACTGTTGATCCGCGAGCCCTTTTCGTTTCCTGTGACACACCTAATAGACCAAGGCGGATCTGTTTTTTAGTGGATGTGAGAGGTGGCATTCGGATTTTTGCAGAAAAAGTTGTGTGATAACTTCAATAATAATAATCTCGTTTCCTACCACTCAAACAGGTCCGGAACATTAACAAAAAAATTAAAATGTTTAAAAATAGTGAAAAATGTCGATTTTTTTCAACTTTATTTGCTTATAACGTTAAAACGATTCATTTTAGGGAAAAGTTGTAAAGAAATAAAAGTTGCGTAATTAAATTTTCTATAAAATACCATTGGTTATTTTTTTTTTAAATTTATTATCCATGCTGCAAAATAGCATCTTTGGGATTTGGTAATGCGTTACTTGGTATCTATTTTCTATATGAGGTACATCAGATTAAAAAAATAATGAAGAAAATTGCTTCATTGGAAGCTGAGAAAATGTATTTTTTTACGCATACCGATTTAGAACCTTAAAATTAAATTTTCACAGCCTGTTTTTTTTTTGGTATTTTTCACGCGGAATATCGATAGTTTTTATTATTTTAATATATGTCATAGATATCTCAAAGACATGAAAATGTTTATCGAGAAGGAGCTACGAAAGAGAAAGATAGTGGTTTAAAGATTAGCATCCTATTGTTTATAACTTCGTCGCAAATGCCGGTCAACTTTGACCGGTAGTATCTCAAGAACCACTGCTTGTAAATGAACTTTTTTTTGTTTAAAGAAGCGTCTTTCTAAGTTCTTTTTAAGGCCGTTTTCTAAATTTAATTTAAACTAAACGTTACCGAGATATTCTATTTGTTTATAAGCCAAAAAATTGTTTATAATTTTAAAACATTCCTGAGGCCGCCCAAATAATCCAATTTTAATTCTATAAGGTGCGTTTGATAGGTGGAGTGCTCCTTTATATGTCAAAAAATCAGCAAACTTATGTGTGGTTTAGTTTTTGTTGTGCGAGATAACAATTTTTAAAAAAAAATTTAGATTGCAAAATTATTATGCGAAATCTACTTAATCGATTTTAATAAAATTTAGTGGACTGTTTTATTATATTATAAAGATTTTCTAGGCATATTATGAGGGTCCTACATGAAATCTAAATGGTTGAAATAAATTGAATAAAAAAGGCTCAATTTACCCCTTTTGTTTTGTATTTATTGCTATTTTGCAGCATGGATAATAAATTTAAATAAATTTAACCAATGGTATTTTATAGAAAATTCAATTACGCAAGTCTTATTTTTTTACACTTTTTCCCTAAAATGAAACGTTTTAAAGTTATAAGCAAATAAAGTAGAAAAAAATCGACATTTTTCACTATTTTTAAACATTTTAATTTTTTTGTTAATGTTCCGGACCTGTTTGAGAGGTAGGAAACGAGATTATTATTATTGAAGTTATCACACAACTTTTTCTGCAAAAATCCGAATGCCACCTCTTACATCCAAATATAGACGTTTTTTTACAGATCAGCACTGGTCTATAACGTCTCCCCAGAATGTTCTACTTCCACAGAACGTAGCGCACGAGACCCCGTAGCTTATATGACCCCGCTCTGTCTTACAAATTATTTTTCTGTACGAACCTTCTGTTTTCCATGATCTCATTAAAGATAATATGGTAATAATTTAAATATAAATATTTTACGAAAAACAAAAATTAATAAAGAAGAAAGAAAAGTAAAAAAAAAATTATAGCTCAACAATAGAAAAAGTGCCAACAATATAACTAAAAATAATATTAAACTTCCAAAACTTCTAAATTTTAATATTTCCATACAAATCATAATCTTTCGTAGGATCATAAAATTTACCAGCCAATATAATGAATTTTCTTTATTTGAAAACCATATGTTTAGCTAAATTTCCCGATCTATGTGCTTTTCTCAAGCCATTGGATACGATTCCATATGAATTCTGTAAGGATAAGTTTTAGGTTTTTTATAATTAACAAAATAAGTTATCAAGAGATTCCGATATCCATCATCGCTTTAACTGTCGGAAATAATAGTGGTATTCTTCCCAACGCAATAATTAATAATTGGAGGAAGAATATCAGTATCTTTACATAGAATATCAGTATCTCTACATTCTACAGGACCATGAATATTCCTCCAAATTCTCTTTCAAAACCTACAAAAACTCGCAACGTAAAGCCCACCATAATATTATTTGTTTTTTAAATATACGTTTATTACCATTAACAATACGTCCCAAGCTACCAATTTTGTGGTCCTTTCAAAAAAAAAACTATTTTACGGCAAAAAGTCGTCCAATCACTCCAGTCAATGAACATTTTTCAGTAAATTTTGCTAAACAGCAATGGTTTTCATCAAAATTTGGATTCTATTTACCGTTCAAAGTTGACCCGGTGTCAGTGGTTGCTTTTTTCCAATGGTGGATGTCATACCTTCTCAGGGTAAATAATTTTTAATAGAAAACAAGTCCAAATAAATTGACTAATGATAAGCGACTTTGATACACCTGTACGAGGTCTGGCAATCTTCCACTGTGCTGGATACCGTTTTCCGACAGACTGTTGAGTAGCTGCGCCGATTTTTATTTAACGTCCTGTATAGACTAGTGGCGGGTTTCCTTTAAGCAGGATTTGATTTCTGGGATCAGGTAGAAATTACACTGTGCTGACGAGTAGGACGCGTGTTTTAAGACTGTGACCTGGTTGTTGGCCAAATAAACAGTCCTTGTCAGACTGCGCGTTATGAGTCGGCACGTTGTCTTGATGTCGGATCCAGCAGTTCTCTTTTCACATTTTTATAATTTTTTGTGATTTTTTTTCGGAGTCTCCGTAAGACGTCTATCTAGTAATATTAATTGAGTGCCTGAATTTGTGGTACCCATTCCATGTGGTATGGCATTTCAAAGCAAACAGTTAACATCGTCTTTAATTATGACTTGCCTATCCTCTCTTTTTTGGTTTTTAGATAGTTTGAAGACTTCCAATGCTTTGATTACCTCTTGCTTTCAGGGTCATATTGAAAAATCCAAATTTCGTCAAAAGTTATTACCTTTGAAATTTGAGTCCCTTGCGATAAATTCTAGGATGTCAGAACAAACATCTTTGTGATACATCTTCTGTTCCTCCTTTAGGAATCTAGGCACAAGGTTAGCACACACTTTTCATATGTTAAGTTCCTCATGCAAAATTTGTCTCACAGTTACTTTGTTAA